>KB205941.1:2970428-3094087 GCA_000328965.1 Ascocoryne sarcoides NRRL 50072
GGTGCAAGCCGCGCCGATCACTCCGCAGCGATTATCCAAGCCTGCCAATATCGGTCTCAACTCCATCTTCGAGGGTCTATCGTTCTGCATCCAATATCGGTGGTAAGGTTATAACAAAGGCTCGAACCCAAAGCAGAGCTCAAATCTCCGGAACTTGGTCGCATACTACAACATCGATACTCGAAGACCACTACACAAGAAGTTAGCAAGGTGCAAAGCGCAGTCAATGCGAGGTCGAGCAAAGAGTTACGAAATAGAGAAAGGATTGACCACAGTCAATATCTGAAATCTACTCGGAAAAAATATCTGACATACGCTGAACGATCGTTGGTTTCAGTGGTTCATTGACAGTTATATGAAAAATCGAGGTAAAGCTTTGCAGGAGCTTTCGACCATTTTCAAGAAGAATACTCCACTATAGATATGGAGAGCCGTGGTTCATGTCTAAATCGGCATAAAGCTTTATTTGGTCTGCCTATGTTTTTGCTCTTTACTTGCAAAAAAAGCTTCTAGCCCAACTCAATCAACGGTAAATGTACTCAAAGGCATTGGGTCATTCAAAACGTTCAAGTCGTAGTAATGTTGATTACTGATTGGGGGGGAGGTGCAAAATATCTTCTATGTTAGGACAGGTAGTCATAGCAATAGCGTACTTTTAATAATGTGTTTTAGGGTTGACTTCTTTACACCGCAGAATGCTAATTCTAACTTCAAATTTCATAGAAAATTAATGAAGAGGCCGTATTCCCTCCTCTATTCAAATTATAGATCGTGCCTAACGACGCTCCACAGGACCGTGGACTCACCCTAGCCAAGATTGTAGTGGTCAATACGCTCGCAAGAGCGATTGCAGAATTAGAAGCTGAGAATAACTCAGTTGTCCCTGACAATACCGGCCTAGCCGCCGCTACGCATCTACCTCGAGCTAATAGCAACGCAGTTGGGGATGTAACAACGAAAAATATATTGACAGAAAAGAATAAGTCCACATTTGTGCTACAGCTTTATCGTCCTAGAGGTGATCGAGGTGAAAAGAAGAGAGGATTTCAATTATACTCATCTTTGGATGGGCATTGCGATTCAAAGTTATCTAGACAAAAGCAACTGTCGCTTTGTCGTATCTGAAAATGGCGATGTAGTGAGTTGAACTCCATGGTCAATTTGTCGGGTTTTACTACTCAAATCATATGGGCGTGTCTTAGTATTTATATTCCTAGTACTAAGTTATACAGAAGCAGGGTTAGTGCTGAAGAAACTAATAATTATAAAGTAAACAGAAATTTTGCATCCTACTCAAAATCTATTATTAGTCTCGGCTTCACAGCTTTCTTTATCAGATTCTTAGCAATGGCAATACTTCAAAATTTAGAGAGCAAAGCGTAAGGCTACATAAAATAGAATTAGCATATTAAGATATGAGAACATACAAGTCACCTTTAGAGATTATTTTGAAGTTAAGAGTGCCCTATAATATGTCATACTTTCTTTCTAAACAAAATGATGATCGAAAATAGTCTAACCGAGTTGCACACTTTTTTAATTCAAAGTCCTGTTCCTAGTTGTGCAAAGTTGTAATAGTATAATAGGACTGGTAGAGGATTAGGTGACTATCCGTCTGTAGTACATAAGCGCCCTGCGGCTTGATTTGACCTCAACTACAGTCACTTGAAGAAGATAGGATCAAACGAGATAATGTTTGGAAAATGTACAGAAACCTTCAGGAGGTGAGATTTTCAAAATATCAATCTCCCTAACTATGTTTCCTCCTCATGACTTCTCTGCTTGCTCGTGTAACTTTAATTTGCTGTAGGTTCATTTCCTTATCTGGGAAGAGCCCAAGTATAACGACAACAAGAGGAAGGATAACAACAAAAACATCGTGCTTTTCAAAGCAACTTAGATCTTCTTAAGTCGATAGGAAAGAGAAGTTTATCTGGCAGGCCGACTATTTCTCTTCCTCGTCCTTTTCTTCTTTCTAGCTCCCATGTTCTGGGCAACATATTAAAAGTTACTCTTGAACTAGCTTATTTGAACTTTCATGGTTGAATTTATAGTATTTAGGAAATATAGTGTGATATTTATAATTCGAGCGTTCTATTTACTTAAGTGTGGGAGGTAGAGGTCTATGGCAAAAAGAATAATAAAGCAAGACACAAAGTCACAGTTCCATTTCAACGGAGCTAAGTAGCTCAATATACAAGCCAAGTATTTTCTTTTCGAGCTAGGAGAATTCAGGAAAAAAACCTAACTGCCGTAAACCCCTCCAGCGCCTATTCTTAATGGCGTCGCTGGGTAACTCTAATTTCCTAACACTTACCTCGCGGACTATGAAAATAAAGCCTGGAATAACATAAGCATGCACAATTCCATTCAAATAATACCGATGATACCTTGGGTTGGTTTTAATTTGCGGAACACCATACCTAAGGGGGGCAATTAATTTCATTTTTATTCTTATCTGGGAGCAAAACCCATATTCCCAACCATTGACTTTTATGCCGAAAGGAAGCGCAGTATGAATAACATGCCAACAAGCATAACGACTTAGCATCACCCTTGCAAATCCTGGCTGGAGATCTATATCTTATAAATTTAACAAGCATAAAGGACATTCCTGCAGTCTATAGATAGGGAATGTCGAATACTCCGAGGAGAATCTCGTAACTTTTTGGCAACTTAGTATTTACCTAACACCAGAGATATGAAACGATAGCGTAGTGAGGGAGAATGAAATGACAAAATGCGACTGAAGCCCCAAGTGATTTCCTCTTGATCTGCTTCTATTTGCAAAAACTCATGGGACTTGGAAGGCTGCGCTCATATTGCAGGGCTGTACTTTAACCTCTAAGATATCTCTTTCAAGGTGCTATATTACTCGTATCTATTTGAAATACATCTATATATGTAGCCAACCGATGCAGTGGATCTGCACGCTTGGCTAAGCTACGCCTTTTGGAGGTCGTAAAGTCTTTGTATTGAAGTGTTCTGCTTCCCGATATTGAGGCATCCTTGCCTGAATAATATGCCTGTTCTTCGACATAAATGTTGGTGCCAGAGCCACAAACAATATATTTATTATCCTATTGAAAGATAGAACCTAGAAGTCGAGAATAATTTGGAGGGATGTCATGGTAGATCATCGAATTAAAACGATCATCTCATCTCCCCGCCTCCTTTCCTAATTCTGCCAATACCTCTGCATATTTCTCTTTCTCCACAGCATCAATCTTGAGTGTGATTCTATCAACCGCACCTCTCTCCACGATGCTCGACCTCGCAATCTCATTCCAGAACCATCTTCCTTCTCCACCTGTAAACAACGTCCAAGCATGTCCCGGTTTCCCAGCTCGTGCAGTTCTCCCCACACGGTGTATATAACTCGTTAAGCTCGTGGGAATATCATAATTAACCACATGCTCTAAGTCGAGATCTAGACCTCGAGAGGCAAGGTCCGTTCCGATGAGGATAGGGCCATGAAGATTCCTAGACGTAGACGATAAAGTACTAATGAGCGATGTAGAACTTGGTGAGAGGAGTGCCAAAAGGCGAGAAAGACGGAGCGCGGATTCCGTTGAGTTTGTGAAAATCAGGACCCGAGGTGATGCTGAATCTTTAGGAAGGATATTTCGAGTTTGCAAGAGCTGGAGAAGGTACATTGGCTTCATGCTTTCGTCGTCTACTTTGATGGCAGATTCGAGGAGGGTGGATGGAAGGATATGAGCCTTTTCGGAGTCCCCGAGTTCGACTAGCTTTGGCCGATATAGAGTCAATTGACTCAATTGACCAATATCTCGCGTCATTGTTGCACTGAGTATGATTTTCCTGACATGCTTCGGAAGCTTGATAACTTCTAGCCATTGCTGATAACTTTGGTCCATCAATTTATCAGCTTCGTCGACCACTAACCACCTTAAATCCTTCAGTGAAAGCGTTTTCAAATGTTCGACCAGTCTACCAGGTGTACAAAACAGAATATCAACCTTGGATGTGACATGAGTTATATGGTCAGGCAGAACGTCTTCGCCTACAACTCTAGCAAATCTTTCCCACTCCTTATTGACTAATGCCTGCTGTCTGGCATAGCCCGCTGGATCCCAAGATTGTGACTGCTCTATTAACGCACGCTGCTCTGCCTTCAGGGTCGCATTGCCCACAGCTGTACCAATATTAACGTGCTTTCGACCCCGTTCAGCCCCAAAAGCTGCCGAGCATATCTCGCAGGTCTTTTGTGCTTGATGAACAAGTTCTCTTGTAGGCAGCACAACAAGGCCTTGGAGCTTGGTTATGCGATTCCGGCTGATATCCTCAATCATAGGCAGAGCGTACGACAATGTCTTTCCCGACCCAGTTGCTGCTGAAACCAAAATGTCACCTCTCTGCTGAGAGTCTCCAGGTAATAGTAATGGCAATACAGCTGTTTGGACAGCAAATGCGTTATCAAAGCCCTCTTTTTGAAGTCTTTTGACCACGTCCTCGCCAAGTCCAAGGTCCGCAAATGATTTTGTGGCTTTAGATGATATTCTGATGGGCGATGCAAGCCAGGGAGGTAATGACTCAGCGGCAGGAAGAATAGACTCGACTACAGGCTCAGGTTGTGGAAGAGGGACCAAATCATGCAGCTCAACAGGCTCTGGGGTGTCGGGTTCTTGTTCGACTTCGTCCGCAATGCTCTCCTTAGCAAGCCTTTCAGCCTTCTTCAGGGACTTTTCCTTCTTTTCAATTACACTTTTATACTTTTTCTCCACTCTTTTGTCGCCATTATCACTCTCCTTGGGCTCTGTTTCCTTGTGGTCCTTCTTGCTATCTTTATCTTTTTTGACTTTCAGCCTCTTTGCTGGCATTTCTCCTACTTTCTCGGCATCGTTTTCGCGCTCTCGTTTCCTAGGCGTAGGAGAAGAGTGCGTAGAGTCAGGGAGGTTTGCTTCAACAGCAGATTTCGATCTCGAGGGAACATATCGTGCATATGTTGAAGACGCATCGATTTGGGTTGGTGGGGTAGGGGGTTGCAAATCAGATGCAGGGAGTTTAAATTTTGGATTTTGTAAATCTTCCCCTGTATCCTTGGCAGGAGGAATATATCGGGAGTATAATTGGGAAGTCATTGTTGCAGAGTTGAAGTGATTAAGAGAGTTGGCTGGTTGGGAGAAAAATACCGGCGAGGAAAACTCGGCTCAGCCTTGTTATCGCCTCAGGCAGCAAGGTCAGCCTTGCCCAAGTATATGAACATCTAAGAGGCGACAACAACATACATGATCTGGAAGTTTGGGATTTATTTCAACATCGGTGCTAGTTGAAGGATCGCAATTGAGCGACTCTTGCAACATGCGATACTACCGCAATGCCTTACAATATTGCTATGGTCAGCGACTTTTTCTTTCCACAACCAGGAGGAATTGAAAGCCACATATACCAGCTATCCACCAAGCTCATTGACCGAGGTCACAAGGTCATCATTATCACCCACGCATATGATGGAAGAACCGGAGTTCGCTATCTCACAAACGGTCTCAAAGTTTACCATGTTCCCTTCCTTATTATATACCGCGCCACGACCTTTCCAACTGTCTTCTCTTTCTTTCCAATCTTCCGAAATATCATCATTCGAGAGCAGATAGAGATTGTTCATGGTCATGGCAGTCTTAGTAATCTCTGCAACGAAGCTATCTTGCACGCCCGGACCATGGGGCTGAGAACAGTATTCACAGATCACTCGTTGTTTGGTTTTGCAGATGCAGCAAGCATTCTGACGAACAAGATATTGAAGTTCACTCTCAGTGATGTAGATCATGTTATCTGCGTCAGTCATACTTGGTAGGTCTTCTTTCCAACTACTAAGCCCTTTTCTAAGTCTTGCAGCAAAGAGAATACCGTCCTCCGAGCCTCTCTCGACCCGCTCATGGTTTCTGTTATCCCCAACGCTGTTGTCGCTGAGAATTTTCGGCCGCGGTCCCATCCCTCATACCCTGACTCTGAGTTAGTCCCTCCCCAGCATCTGGGCCCCCTCGATACAATCACAATTGTAGTTATTTCTCGCCTGTTCTATAACAAAGGGACAGATCTTTTAGTTGCAGCCATACCTCGCATTCTCGCTAGCCACCCCAACGTTCGATTTCTTATTGCAGGTTCTGGTCCCAAGGCAATTGATTTGGAACAGATGCTGGAGAGGAATGTTCTCCAGGACCGAGTAGAGATGCTTGGCCCTGTAAGGCATGAAGAAGTTCGGAACGTTATGATCCGGGGGCAGATATACCTTCACCCAAGTTTGACTGAGGCGTTCGGAACTGTCATTGTGGAAGCCGCGAGTTGTGGGCTCTACGTAGTTTGTACGCAGGTTGGTGGGATTCCGGAGGTTCTACCAGCACATATGACCGTGTTTGCAAAGCCCGAGGAAGATGATCTCGTTGCTGCAACGGGAAAGGCTATTGCAGCATTAAGAGCAAACAAAGTACAAACAGAGAAGTTCCACGATCAAGTTAAGATGATGTATTCTTGGCCAGATGTTGCAAAACGTACAGAACGAGTGTACGATGGAATAACTGGAGTCCTTAGTGAAGCAGACTTTTATGGATATGATGCCGCCGATGCAGCAAGTTGGAGTGCAACCAGAGGCAGAGCTGGTGTACAGAGTTTTGCGCTCATTGATCGATTGAAGCGATATTATGGATGTGGAATTTGGGCGGGAAAATTGTTCTGTCTAGTCGTGGTCATCGACTACCTCTTGTTTCTGTTCCTCGAATTCTGGGCACCAAGAGAGGCGATTGATACAGCTAGGACTTGGCCCAAGAATCCAAAGTCAAACAACTCGAAGAGCAAGTTCGGTTCTGTAAATGGTGACTATGAGGAGGAGGAATCTTGACGAAAAGCCATTTTCTTTTTGGAAACTTAAAAGAAAATCGTCTCTCGGATAGATGTTATCTGGCAGGATAAGTCAGTCCTATGACAGTGCAACGATATTCCAATTGTCGATATTAGAAGCCGTTCCTGCCAATTGTTGTTGCAACGTAATAATCAAGCGCACTTTTTTTTAAAAGGATTCTTCAACCGAAGACCTGCAACAAAATCGTCCATTTTGTGGTTGACTTACAGCTGCTGTTAAAAGGAAATGAAAATGATAAGCTGAAGCGGCCAAAGGGCAGCCAGAGGATAATATGAGATCGAGTAAACAGCCTAAACAAGGGATTTTGCCGTTAGCCTTATTTGAAACCAAAAAGGATATTACACATCCTTCTCTGTTTTGGACCCTTCGCCGATATGCGCGAACTACTATTCTTAAATATAGGAGTCATATGGTTATGCATTGGAGACACGAAGGGCGGGTGGGTTGACGAGATAGTGTAGTAGAGCTTAATGCCGTGAGGGTAATTATGGCGGCGGGCTTTCGGGTTCATCATTAAATACCAAACGTCTAGCATTCGCTTTACTAATATAATCGACATCTTTGCTGTGATAGGAAGGTCATTCATTCCTTTTAGCCTCTTCTACGTCCAATTGTTTAAAAGAAGTCAAACTTGAGCTTAGCTCTAAATGTGAGAATTCCTCAACCCCTCGACAAATTTACTATCTGTAAAGCCGTTGTATATTCCTCTCAATATGGCCTAGTACTTCATATGTTTGTATAGTAATGTAATCTAAGTCTATGAATTGATACTAAATTCTAAAGTGTTCCTATAAACTTTGGTAAAAGTTTAATCAAACCCCTCTATTATTTTCTGGTTATTATCTCTGCTTTGTCTAGGTTATATCGTTGAAACCTTTTCAAAAAATTAGCTACTTTGTTTTATTTGAGGGGCCAATTAAGAGCTTTGTAGAATAATAAGTAGAAGACTTGCCATTAAGATTAATGTTGAGTTGTGACACTTCTACATTCCTCGTCTGCAAGCGAGGCATAGTCGAAGGGGAGCCGACACTGATGCTACGCACTAAAAGAAGGTGCAAAATTTTTGAGGTGGGGAGAAAGCAAAAAGCAAAAAGCAACGCAGATAGTGGCGTATCTGTTATATGAATGACCCCGACGAGGGTCGAACTCGCAATCTTTGGATTAACCTTCCTGTCTTTCAACATCGAAGTCCAACGCCTTGCCATTGGGCCACGAGGCCTCATGTTATGACCTTATGATTTTTATTTGAATCTATGACCTTACTTTGACGAGTAAAACCCACTAAGGGGCTCAAAACCGATAACGTGCCGGAGTGCTGCCGACTGCCGAGCGAAGTAAATCGGTGTAAATCACTTCTGTCCCAACTTTATAAAAGGGTTTTTTTTGATTTCGTTGTTATTAGTGGTTAAAACTTAAGGCATCCTGCCATAATTTTTCACTTCTTTTTGCTGCCATCTCTTTAACATAAGACTTCTTGACATCAGCAAATGGTGATGATGTGTCGCGCGCTATTCTTTAAAGCTTCCCACTATAGCAACGGAGCCGTTATTATGAACTGGTCGTACATACATCTCCTCTATAATATAGGTCGTAGTGCTCTATGAATATTTCCGAGGACACATATAAAGGTCTGCAAACCCATAGATGATTTGTATGTAAGGTAGCCTCAGCCCCGTCCCTCACCTTGATCCTCTCCCTCTATCCATGAGCATGGGTTTTTTCTCAATTATAGATATAACTACTCTACACCTTTGGACCCAGGTAGGACTTGCTTAGTTGAAGTAATTAGTAGGGCCTCCGATACTCGCCCTATTGAAAACTAGAAGCAAAAGGTGCGCTAATAGACTCCGCGAATAAGGATTAATCTTTATTAAAAGGGATACTAAGGTGCCACTTTCCTCTAGGCTTTAAAATACTTGATACCTCGGCCACTACCTCCCTCTAGAACTTAAAAGCTAAGCTAAACTGCCAATAAACTTCCGAGCCGGCTGACATAAAAACACCTTTGAAGCTACCAAGCCAGGACTTCGTAATATAATATCCTATACCCAACACGCAACGAAACAATTTGCTTCAACAACGGAAACTATATCTCCATCACCCCTTATCATCCTAACCAACACCTAATGACAGGCTTAAGTATTGAAAACGGTCTCAACGGGAAAGGTCTAACAGCTAGGTTTAAATCCTAGGCCCTATCTGAATGACGGGATATATCTTAAACAGAGAGCCAGCTTCGAATGAGGAGAGCGAGGTGGATGTCAAAGGTAGCACGAATAAACTTAATCTAGTTCTTATATAGATAAGTCAGACCATCACACCTCTCTCATAGCGGAATAGGATTCCTCCTTAAAGCTCTCACCTCAAATTTACCCTCAACTATCCACCTAACTCCTCATCACTAGCAGCTGATATCCGTAATTATAACACCGAGCCAACTAGTCTAGCTCGACTCATGGTTCAAGTCCCTGTCCCTGAACGCGAGATCAACACGGGTGCTTCAGCGTTAACTCGCCAATCGCTCTTCCTACACGGCGATGGAGGCCTAACCAATATCGTAAACCTTTAAAAGAAATCACTTCACAAGAACCACAAATTGGCAACAGGCACTGAAATGTGATTACAAAATGCTTTCATTCAACTCAATCGTCTGGACATCATCGTCTCAGTACGAGGGTATGTAGCTCTCCTGCGCCATAAGATGCTGTATGCTCCTATCTCACCGCCGGAACGCCATGCTCGAGACCCAGGAAAATCTCCCTTCTCCAAACGATAATTAACCTATGCTTTTCCGACTCATGCCAAAAACTCCAAGATGCCTGGGTATCCGCCATTGTGGCCAACCGAAGGATGCGCGCTAAAACCCCCTTAATGCCAATGCGATTACCGAAATATAAAGGGCGATTCCCTATGTCCCACCGCAGATGCCCCTATGTATATGCCTTGTTTAAACAAACAAGATTATTCCTCGTGATCCTACGTGTCATGGCTCGAGGGATCAGCCGAGAGGAAAAATCCCGGAACCAAAAACAATCCTTCTTATGTCGGCCCGGGAGTCGGCATCAGAACCTATCCTTGATATAACCGAGATTCATTTCATAGCAATGTTAAATCGTCAATGCTGAGTCTGGAGCCGCTCGGCCCTTCGCCGTTGTCTTGTATAGGACTATCTGGGCCAGTACCGATCAGAGGACTCCCAAGAGGCTCTAAATCTTCGTATTCTGGAATCGCGGGGCCTTGGTAATCGTTCGTCTCTCCATTTTGATATCCAGGGGGACTTGCGGGAACATTCTCGTATAGAGGCGGTTGCTCCTCGTCCCATGAAATACCTAAACCAGAGCGCTCCGTCACCGTCGTAGAGAAATGCATCCTTAGAACCCTGGCCGCACCGGTTGGCGTAACCTGGTTGGGCTTCTTGATTGGTGCGAATTCCTCTGCAACAATCATCTCCACCACTAAAACGTGAGAAACCTCCGTTCCATCCTCAGCCTTCATATCGCAGATTGGTTTGGCATCCGGTCGAATGCCAAATGGGAATTCCAGATCAACAGAACCATCTGGGGTAGAGTAATCGGATTTCCACCCAGTCTTGATCTCATCTGTACCAATTGTTCGAACATCTTGGTGTGGAATCCCTTTCTTTGCATCTTCTACATTTCCTAGCTTCGCAGCGTGCTTGGGGCACGCCGGGGAGACGACCTTTTGTGTTTCATCCAAACGCCATGTCAGTCTTTTTAACCTCCATTGCGTTTGGGTTTTTGTATCAACATTTCTGTGCACGACGCCATCAATTCTCATAGCTATGTTGCCCTCGCCAATTGGGTAGAGAACCGGGGGAAGTGTGCAGTTCGCAGTGAGATTCGTAGGTGGGAAAATTCGGATCGAGTGGCGGGGTATGTCGGAGGGCAAAATGGCACGTTTAATGTCCATGGTCTGAGAGAGCTTGATGGGCTCGCCAGACTTAGGGTTGATGGTAGCCCGCAGAACATAATCAATGGCCGAAAGACTTCCCTTCATGGTGACAGGCAGGTGGCCTGGAAGAAGAAAGCTGAATGGGAAGCTGTGCTCGCCTGTAGACTGTCAGTATAGCTTCAGATACGCGGGATCGCGCCTTGACTCACCCTTTCGCAATGTTGCCGGACCTGCCAAGAAAGTCCAGGTTGTCAAATCAGTAGATTGATGAGAGCACTCCTGACAATGAGCGTGGAAGGGCTTTTTCCTCGTTACTTCCAAAGCTAATCGCATCTTGAAAGACTCGATAGCCATAACGTCTTCGTGGATATTCAGCACAAGCTGCCCCGAGAGCAATGCGCCGGTACTCGACGCTGCCGGACCATAAAACACCAAAGGGGGCGATTCCATAACAACAGAAAGCGTGGCAGGAACATGTTGTGGGATTTTCATCGAAGAGGTTTTGGGGGAATGCAGCCCCGCAAACGAGAGGCGTTTACTGTCAGGCATTTTGACACTTCTTTCCTCGGAATCGACAGAAGAACCCGAAGACGAAGGAACTCGATCTAGGAGCTGTGGCCTGCCAGTCGATAGCCGTCGAGAGGTCTTCTTGAGGTCGATTGGCAAATCGAATGAGTTTGCATGCGCACGAAGAAAAGTCGCTACGCGGTGGGACATGGTGAAGATATATCTGATAGTGCCTTCCAAGTGGTCTAAGTGGGGAAGAATGCCTCGCAAAGCGGCTATGACGATCCGGGAATCGGCTCCGTCGCCCAACCTTCCAGAAACAATGCCAAGGTGGTCGTGATATTTGCAAACTTTGTGAGAAGTGGAAACTCAATTGAATGGTCGCCGTCGGGAGGGAGTGAAAGATATATGGGATCGTCGTTTTCTTGGTGGTTTGCCCCGGTGTGAATCTGCTTTCAGACTTTTCATCTTCCTAGACCATGATAATTGCTTCCCATATGCGGGGCAACAACAGGGCCCTTATACTTTTCCCGAGCATGAAATTATGTGTCACAATGTCACCATTGCTAGAGCTCCTTTTAGGGCACGCTCTGGGTTTCGTCGTATACCGCTCAAGGCTTAGAACTCGTGCTGGATGGTCGAGCTGGGCCGCCCGACGCAGTGAAGATGATCTCCACACTTGCGCAGAAAGTCGGCTCATTGTTTACCAGAGGGGACCCTGGCCCTGGCACCTGGCAAGCAAAGGGCGAAGGAGGGATGGCGACTCGCACTGGTGGCAATGATCTAGTCGCGATAGTCGCGCGTTGTGGATCTAAAAGCCTAAAAGCCTAAAATCCCCGTGGTTGGTCTGGACAAAGGATCATGTCATCGAACGTCGAACAAAGTCATATGGTCGTGGTCAAACTTCAAGCAGTGGTAGCCATGAATCATGATAAAACCTGGATGACGAATTCTGGAGCGGAGCGATCATGCGTAAAAACTTGGATCAGGCATAGACAGGGAACGAACGCTCAAACCCGTACAGATCACTGTATCATCATATGCTCTAATAACAGCGGCTGACAATGCCAAGAGCGATGTTCGTGGTGATAGCGGTTGTCAGCTCTGACATCTTGAGACACTCGCCTGAGGATAAATTCACAACATGTCCCCCCTCTTGTGTCCTACTGAGGGTTGAGCTGCTATGCATTTGTGATGTCTGCTATGGTATTCATGAATCGCCGCCTAGAAGCAGGAACTTGCCCAAAGAAGAGAGTCCGCTCTTCAGGATGGTTGGTGCTTAGCAAATTCCCATCCTTTTCATTTGTCCGCCTGGACGTTCTAGCTAGCCCAGCTCTAGCAACGACCAGATACCACTTACTTACTATGCGTGCGGCACTCTGTCCACAGCTCCAGCGTCGCACTCGAGCCTTGCCACCTTCACCGCGACTCTGCAAAGGACCTACAGCTCTGTGGGAGCTAGATCGCCTCTCCTCTCCACTGCGGACAATCTTCGAGGCCATCGCAGGTGTAGCCGCCGCAGGGTTTGCACAGTCAGTTCATGGCATCAGAAGTGGAGCTGATGGTGACTCGAAAACCCCATTGAAATATCCACCAGGAAGATCCGAAGGGGGGAAAGGGAGAAATTACCGTTCCAACCGGCAAAACTCGCCGAAACGTTTTGGAGCGGAGATTTTCATCAGCGGAAAATGTAAAAAATCTGTACAAATTCGTTGCGGATGGTCGTGTCAACAACACCTCACAAATCTCAAGGGTCCTTCCACACAACCCCGCGACCAAATCATACCACGAGAATTGTGCCTCCTCGACAAACCCATCAGGTGTTGATACCCCTCAATCCGGATAAGTGGGAGATCCGCCGCATCGAGGATCCGATCCTCTGGCTGAGAAGTGCGCAGAGCAGCCGCTTCATGACCTAAGTGTATTTTTCTACCGGTGCCAACAAGCCCATCCCATCCCCAGCTTTTCACTGCAGGCGAGGCTATTCTCTGTTTTCGCTCACCTCCGGCCTCGGCTTCACTCTTCCTTTCACCACAGCCATTCCCAAAGGCTGAGTGTGCACATGACAGCGTGCCACCTGAAGGTCGTATGCTACCCAACCCAATAAGCAATCCACAAATACAATTCGGCGATATCTGAAAAGGAGTCCCCTAGAAACCCCGAGAAAAGTCCAGGTGGCGCGTGGTGGCCACCTCCAATTGCGGGGAAACGTCACCGTGGTTTCTGAACGAGAAACCGATCGACACCCCGCAATTGACGACAGGTCTAACTATAGAGAACTACTACTGGACTTCCAAGTATCTCCTCAGGAAATGGTCATGTGCCGGTCTCCTCTGTGGCCATTCGGAAACATTCCTGCGGACACGCAAAAGCAATTGCAAAAGGAGAAAGGAGCGTGAAGTAAGGAAGCGAGTGCTAAGCAAGGAAACGTGAAGCAAGGAAAAGCAGTATAACAGATAAAGTAATAGAAATCTTTAACTCGATGCGCCTGGTGTTGAAATAAGCTCGACTCCCTGAGTTGCGACAGACGCGTGCTCTGGCACGTTTCGCACGAATTGCATATGAGGCGTCCATTTCTTTTTACCTAATTCCTTCATGCGTCTGCAGCCTTGTCAAGCAAGTGTCTTGCAGCAAGAGAGCCCTTGAAATTCTGCAGCAGATTTTCATATTCCTCCCCACCACGGAGTACAGTATATTAAAATTGCAAGTCGCAAACCCTTGATTTGGCCTGGCGGGCACGGTTCTCTTCCATTTGCTGTCTTTAGCTCCCGCAAAAAATCTCTTGCTCGAGAATCTCCACTCCTCTATATCGATCCGCCCCGGGAGGCACGAATCTACGCTCTACTAGCTCGAAAGAAAGGACTTTTGGAGCTAGAAAATCTCTTCACCGTCGCCTCGGGTCGGATCAGTGCCATTCGGCTTAACTCGTAAGTAGCGTAGCTTTAAATAGTGTCTTAGTACGCGCGAGCTTCGTTAAGCCATCCTGTTGACCTAAAATCCCCGATTGGTTTGCTTCGAACGAGAGAAGGAAAACTTTGATGTTTTCTTCGCGGAGTCGAGGATTTTGAATTAAGGTTCGGGTGGTGACTTCGGGCTCTCGAGGCCTTCCGTATGTTTGGATTTGACCGATGTTTGTGAGAGGATAGGATTTCCGTCTTGGGAATTCTGTGGAGATTGATGGTCGGCGGATTCCGATAAGAGGAGCACTCCGTAACCCACTAGGCCATGGCATGGGACGTCCTTGGACGGATATGCCGAGGTCGAAATTTGTTTAATTTATCGAATGGCGGAAGTTTTCAAGTGAATTCTTCCAGCTGCGTTGCGAGTCGAGCTCGAAAATTTTGATGATCTTCGACGAGTGCCTGAAAGTTTTGTTTTTTTAGTTTGCCGTGGCCAGGGGCACACGTGATTCGGATGACCCATCTGATGGTGTCAAGCTTGGAATTTCTGGTGCGGTTTTTCTCCTTTATTTACGAGGTTTCCTGAGATTGAGAAAGCCATTTACTTTTATCTCTTACCCATTCTTGAAAGGGGAAAATTTAGAGTAACAACTGGAATAGGAGGAGCCCTTTCAATATCCCCGCGGCTCCAACCGTTCCTCAGAGAGTCTTCGCTCTGTTCTGTATTTATGAGGGGGTTTCTAGCAATACTTTGCCGGGAAAATAAAGGTTGTGTATGTGTAGCAATTTCAGCGTTGTTGGTGTGCATTGACCTTTCTGAAAGAGGTCAAAGGACGAGATTCGAAGGTATAAAGTGATAAGCGAGGACGTTGTGCATTCCATCGACTCCCATTCCCTGGCTTCTGGGTCACTCTTGATTCTGAGGAAATCTAGTTCAGTTGTCATGTGAAGGTTTTGGAGCAAAGAAGTTTTGCTTCCAACATCAGCAAGTGGAATATAATCAGAGGATGAATATTCCACTCCTTCCTAGAATTGGGTTTCACCCAGATCTGCTTTTTATGATTGTGATAAATCAAGGGGCTGAAGATATGATTCCCGGAACTGCATGGAACTAGAGAGAGGGTTATAGTGGTGAGCAGGATAGGGCGGAAACTAAGAAAACCTTGGGGACCTGAGTCCTGAAATCCGGGCCTTTCCGAAGCTGGCCCGGGTATCCAACCCGAAATTTTGCTCGGCTGCCTTTTGATACTTCACTGTTTAACCATTGAAGTAAGGCCAACATCGCAACCATCAGATCGAAACCTGGATACCGTAATCAGGGACCTTCGGAAAAACGAGGGAGTTATCTATAGAGAAATCGCATGATTGCCTTCTGCAGGCCAATTATAAAAAGCAAGATGAATAGCCAGCTATGTGCAGAGGGGCAGGATATAAACTCTGGAATGCTATAAACTTTTGACTCTCGATCAGCTAGTATTAACTATGAAACACGTGATTAGACTGCTATTACAGTGACCACTTGATTTCTAAAAATAGTGTGCCTATCTATTTAGGTGCATAATTACCCATATACGATAAATCCTATGAGAAATACAATTACTGTTGGGATACGGAAATCTATGGGGAAATGGGTGTGAATCGCAGTGACTGGGGGGCTGGATGGAATCACTTATGTTATGTTAGGAATTAGTCAGATTAGCTTACTGAGAGACGTATGAATCTGTATATATATACGACGGTACGGACAGACGGATTCATCCTCCTTCGCTACTTCTAGAATACGACTCCGACTTGACTATACAAACTAGTATTCCTCGGAAAACGGGTGGTGCTGCGTATAGCGGTTGGAGCGACAATTACAATCGTGTTCCATCAACAACCACACAACATATCTTAAACCCTTTAATCGCCCGTCATCTCCGACCTCTGACCCAATGGAGGAGCTAATGGCAAACCCTGAGTTGGTCAGAGAGCTACATAGAGACCTCGCGCGAAAATACCGAATTCATTGCGCAAAGGTCGAGGGAATTTGGCGCTCTTTTGACAGAAGTCAACGAGTTGAGGCTCTCAAGGCTGGTGCAGCCGACGGTCTGGTTTTGAAAGACCCCTCAGATCGAGCCATGGGAAATGTCTATAAAATGGTGCCGGAGTTGAATCTGCGCGACATCACACAGCCAAGGTCCGATTATCTGCTGGATCTTCTGAAGCATCGAGCTACGAAATCTCTCTGTGAGCAATATGCTATTGGAGTAAACGGCGATCCAGGGGATGCCAGCTTCATCCACAATAGTATGCGCGTCAACAATCTTCGCCATGTTAACTCCTTCAAGTATTGTTTCACTATATTTATGGACGACGAAAATTATGGTCAATCTTACAGAGCTCCTAATTCGACGGGATATGATAAAACTATGTCTGATCTATCTCCTGCTGTGAACGCTGGGCTCTGCATTCCCCAATCCACTGGAGACTTAATCCTGGAGAGACAGCTGCATATATTGCAGACGCTCAATATCATGATTGAGGACATTCTAGACGGTGGCTCAACATCGAGGGATATAAAGGAACGACCGAAGAAGGCCGAGGAAGCCGTCCGCTCTGCTCTTACCAAGCTTTCAATTGCTTCAAAGCTAGACAAACTCTCATTAGAGGATTTGTTAGCGAGTGCTCTAGATCAGAAGGCTTCTCTCGATAATTACTTGAACTTATGTCGTACGGAACCCGTTTTTCTTACGCATCTCGTCAACCTTTCGTTTTTCACCAGACCCGAGCTTGTTCAAGATGAGAAGGGTCGCATTATGCCCCTTACTACAGACAAGTATATCAGCATCGCAATCTTTGAAATGATCAACAATGCTGTTATGGGAGCTGCAATTTGGGACTATCTTGTTCGTCTCCTACAGCTCCTTGATGATTCGAAAGATCAGGTCCAGAGAGCCATCATTCTCCAAGAGGTGTCAAATGTCTGTCATCTGGAATACGGTCGGACACAGAACCTTTTCAAGCGCTATGTGCAAATAGGATCAGGTTCAAAGCACTTCAAACGCGTTTCGGGTGTATACGACAATGGCTGCGCGAGTTTCAATGAGAGGCAAACCAGAGCTCCTAACGAGAGAGAATCCACAACTTCATTATATGCTTCGCCTCTGCCAAGCCGAGACCGACGCCTCCAAGGCTGTCCTGTGGATCAAGAAGTTAGATGATCTTCATAAATCACATCCTACTGAACGAGAAGATATGGAGGAAAGAGAATTTGAATCTTTCGGCGACCTTGCTGTCATTGCTGGGTTTGTCCAGCTACTTTCCGCCTCACTTCCATTGCCTGCCATCAACCTCAAGAAGGGTCAGAAGTACGTCTCAGGGTCGAAAACTTTGGTAGCGGAGCTTGATCTCCTAAAGACGCAGATTGACCTTTCGGAATTCGCAGTACCTATTGATAATCTCCTTGAGCCAGGTATGGCTGAGGGAGCCCTGAATGTCATGGACCAATTCATCGTCGATAAGACAGGCACTAAGATTGGGTTGCTCTATCAGGACCTCATTGAAGACTGTTTGTCAGATATCCAAGATTACTATCTGCAGCAAAAGGCGAAGGTTAGCGAGGGTGCAAAAGTCGAATTTACACCACTATCAATGTCTCCAACCGCCGGGACTCCCAGCCCAGAAGTGCGAGTTCAACAACGAAGACAGAAGGACAAGACTCGCCCAGCACATTCATCTGTATACGATATTATTCCAACGGCAGCGATTCCTGCCGA
Source organism: Ascocoryne sarcoides NRRL 50072 (assembly GCA_000328965.1). Taxonomy (NCBI): domain Eukaryota; kingdom Fungi; phylum Ascomycota; class Leotiomycetes; order Helotiales; family Gelatinodiscaceae; genus Ascocoryne; species Ascocoryne sarcoides. Next base: position 2,988,383 of record KB205941.1, read on the forward strand.
ATCGGACATTCCAGAGATAGCGCCAATATTCAAAGTAAAGCAAGCCACCGTCGACGTCTTCTCGGCATTATTCTCAAAATCACAATCTCGAGGTTCAGTCGGCTGGGCAGCGTTTGAGACAGCTATGGCAGACTTGAAGTTTTCGGTCATACCAAAGTTTGGTTCAGTATTTACTTTCTTGCCTCCTGAAGATATGCAGGTACAGAAATCACTTACAGTCCATCGCCCTCACAAGTCACGAATCGAAGGTCATGTACTCCTTATATTTGCGAGTCGCTTGAAGAAAGTGTATGGATGGGGAGAGAAGTCCTTCGAGGTAGTATGAAATCGGAGAGACATGGTGGATTTGATCACAAGTACAGTCAGTGACACCTTTTATCGAAACGTAGTTTATGCGTATTTATACTGGCTGTGAACTAAAATGAGAATTATTGCAAGTAGATTCAAATTTGTCAATTCGACATGGATTTTAAGTACTCCAGCATGTTGCTAAGTTACTACAGAACCATTAGAATAGGTGGTTGTCAAAGTGGTCTCGAGCTTGAACCAAAGGCATTTTTATTCAAATGATAAGCAAGACTGCTCTATCAGCAATATATTAAGTCATTTCAAATGAGTAAGAGTAAGGATTTCGTGGAATAGAAACGGTTTTATCTCTAGTCAGTTGTGATATTACTTGGTTTTTAAGATACCCTCGTGACACTTTTGAAAAATAAAAGGATTACTGTTTGTGTATCTTACTTTTGAGCCTTATAAGGAGTACAAACTAAACAAGTAGAATGGAAAGTCCCATTTTATTAGTTGTATAAGTCTTCAATTATGTCGTGTTTAGCTGGAAAAAGGAAGGCGTGAGGGGGTTCGGAATCACGCTCGCGGTCGACGGTAAAGCGGGGAAGGCCTAGACCAGGAACGTCCAAGCACACAATTAGGCTTCGCTTGGCAATTGAACATGAGATCTAAACTTAATGTTAACGCCATTTTACTTTACATCCCCAACATTGAAGTATTGGAGCGACATATCATCATTCATACATTCAAATTGAACTTCTGACGGACTATGTTATATAGAAGATGATCCGAAACACTTCTGGAAAGGCCTGCGATGCCTGTCGCCGTCGCAAGCTGAAGGTAGTCATCACCAAGCATATGAAATTTGCACTTGCTAACAAATCTCTCGATAGTGCTCAAGAACCTTAGACAACCCATCTCAAGTCGGTCTATTAGAAAATAGTTGTGTACGGTGCATTCAAACGGGCTTACGATGCACGTTTAACGAAGAACAGCGCAAGAGGGGGCCGAAAATTGGAACGTGAGTAGTAGTCTTTCAATCTTAAATATCCAATCTTCAAGCTCTATCAAATTAATACTCTGTAGGCGAATTCGCAGTTTGCGATTGGAGCAACAATCCTTCAACTTGGAAGAAGGATCTAAAGAAGAGGGGGTTGGAGGTACTTCAGGTGATGCTTCTAATTTGGCATTACCGCCATCACTGGGTCGCGACAAAAGCCACCCATCAATTCTTGATTCTACTCTTGGAGCCACTTTTTGGTATACTCAGGATGTACAAAATGAGATACCTCTGACATCCCCTACTGTTAGTCCTAACTGTAGCCTTACTGCTCAATCTGCTACAGCCGGGGCGGCTTTTGAAGTTCCAGACTCAATGCCATTTGACTTCATCCATGAGGTAAATGCCTTGTCGAATGATGGAGAGCTACTGAATGAAGAGGGACTACAGCTTTGGCCACGGCCCCATAATGGCTTTCCAATGTCGAAAGAAAAATTGCTAGCAGAGGTCTCCCTTTTCTTCGTCCAGGGTTACGCAGCATATCCCCTCTTTCACTGCGAGACGCTAATGCAAAAAACAAACGAAGAAACTTATTTGTCTAATCTCGAATGCGGCACTGTTGTGCTCTCTATAGCCATGCTCAACGAAGCATGCATATTAAGACGGTCTCCTCAGCATGGCCAGTTTACAATGCAATTCCTAGCCAAGACTATCGAGAACCGAAGGAATGATATCGACGGTCATCACTTTTCAGACAACCCTTCAATCGATGCAGTGATAGTGTCACTATTCCTCTTCATTTCCTACAATATTTCCGAAAATCACAATCGTGCATTTTATTATCTTACTGAGGCGATTGGACTTTTTGATCTCCTAGGAGAGCCTTCTGATCCGATCGAAACTATACGGCTGCAGCGTTTAGAGTATGTGCTCTTTATTACGGAATCCGCCACAGTTTCAATATATGGCTCGCAAAGGAAGAGGAGAATCTCACGTCGTCCAGCTAATCCTCTAGAGCCGGCCAACTCATTGTATTGGTACAACCAGGAATTCCAGATCGAGGATTGCATGGATAAGGTCAACCGTGATATGGTTCTTATCGACAGGCAAGCTGTGGATTTGCTGCTTCTCATGGCTCGCCTTCATCTAGCTACCGATATTTCCGAAGTTGCCAGAATCACTGTGGATGATAAGTTGATGTGCTCTGTTTCGAGAAACTTCGGAAGTACTGTCGAGGCACAAAATTTGAGATACGTTCCCCAGGCCGCTGATGTGGCCATAACACGGCAATGGAAGCTTGCAGCTCTCTGGTGGAGTGATATGTCTCATCGGTTAGCTTGGGAGCCTTCGAACATAGCCGTCAACAGCACGATAGAGATGATTGCTATGACAACCTTGGCTTGGAGCAAAACTTTAGAACCAGGCCATTTAAGGATCGTGGGACTTGGCAAGGTGGTTGCATTGACAGATTCAATCCTCAATATTTCATCGAAACTCGGAATTGTTGGGAGCTGCACGAGTTTAATTCGTCATCTCATTCAAACAGTGGCAGAAACGGATTATGATCAATATTTTGCACCCCAACTCAGCATGACAGAAATTTGTATCGGGGATGTTCCACGCTCACTATTTTCTAACGACGAATCAGAGAACTTAATATACGACACTGAACGGGGTCTAATTAGCTAGTAAACTTGAGATCAGCCTCTTTTGTATATCGAGAGTCCTATAATGAATTTGTTTTGAGGAACCAAACAGAGTAACTAATAAGTCAGTGAACTCATCAGCCGACAGATCAGCTGTTATTGTACGTCAGTCAGTCAGCGAGTGAAAAGGTCGATCAGACATCATCGTCGAAGGAGTTTACTTAGACAATTTTAATATATTAAGCGTGGCTCGGACTATCATAAGCGAATAGATTGAGGGTACCATTTAAAACAGGTACACCTCTGATAAGCAAGAAATGATATCAAATTCTATATCGTTCACCAACATCTTATCAGTTGAGAAGTCAGTCAATAAAACAGCGAAAGTAATTTTCTTGGCCGATTGACCGACTTATTAATCACCCTGGGTTTAAATCATAACAAGAGAGCATCGTCACCCGCATTCACATTATAAAGCTAAAGCTAAAGCGTCTCAAAAGTCTGTATACAAAGCACAATTCAGAACTCGAACCTGATTGCGAAAGAACTGCTCGGCTACGATTGAGGTAGGTGACAAGTTCACGCCATGAGGAACCCCAGGGATAATCTCCAATTGTGTATCGATACCAGCATTCCGGAGACGAAGAGCATATGCGATACCCTCATCCCGCAGCCCATCACAACCTGCAACGGTTACATGGACGGGGGGATGATTACTTCGAGGCTCAGCAAGGAGTACCGAGGCATACGGGTCAGAAAACTTGTTCCCAGCAAATTTTTCTGTTCAATGTAAGCAGTAGGAAAAGTTTGAGAGACTAATGGTAGCTCACCCCAGATTCGTCTCAGGCCTTCCATAGACTCTTCAGCAGTCCCACCAAAAGGAAAATGCTTCACTGAACTGTTGCTCGACTGCAGGACAGGAGGATATAAATTCGGATGACATGTTACTGGCACGATCAGACTGACATGTCGAAGGCGGGCAATTTCATTCTCAGCCGAGTCCCTCAAGGCCACGCCGGCAGCCAAGTTTCCACCAGCCGAGCAGCCCCAAAGAGCCAATCGCTTTATATCGATCATGTATTCTGCTGCATTGTTTGAAATCCAGTTCAAAACTTCGAAGCAGTCGTTGTGAGGCAAGGGAAATGGATATTCTGGAGCAAGGCGATAGTCAACGCCGATTACCACCGATCGTAGTTCGGATGCAAAGAACTTGGACAGATCTTATCATAATTAGAATACACCTTTTTTCTATAGCTCTCTATGAGAAGACTATACCTTCATCAACTGCTGGGAAACCGTGGATCCAGCCACCTCCATGATACATGATGAGTGCTGGACGAAGGCGCAACGCTGATTTCCCTTCATTGGCAGGGTCATATATTCGAATTGAGAAATGATTATCCCCGTCGTATATGATTGGAACGTCTTTGACGATGATGGGCACAGGGTTGCGAGTTGGCTTAATTTGGGGCGCTTTTGGTATTCCCATAAATTCATCCTTTAACCATTTTCTCATTGCGATATGATCGGTAGGGTCAATAGAGGCAACATCTCCTAGATCTATCTTTGATGTTTCCTTTACAAAGACTTAACACGAAATGAAGGTGGTCTTCGCTCTAGAGGCGACTTACCTGGACATAATTTGTGTCAAATTGCTCGATGATATTAGGAATTCTTCTTTCCTGCAAATCTTCCTTGGTTATTCTAAATTCCAGCTCTTGGGAATCTGACTCTGAAGAAAGCATTGAATCCTTTTGACCATCCAACAGCGGCGGAGGGGTTGATACAGACATGACTCGTGTAATACTCAAGCTAATGAGCGGACTGACAGATACTGTTTGAATGTAGACTAATGTATACTTTCGACCGGACGAAATTCATGGACCGAGGGAACCTTTGAATTATATCATATTCACACATATGTATACATATTTTGGATTCTCCTTGCTGGAGTCCGAGTGTCATCGAAATCGGGGCAAGCTCGGGAGCAAGCTCGGAAGCATACTCGGTAAAATTCTAATATGAGCTTACTACTTTCAGCGCCTCTGCCCTATGGCATGTCAATTGAGACACGTCTACACTCGAGCGGATCATAAATTGGATCAGGTGAGCTTGAATATTGAATGTAATCTTAATTCAGAGCAGCATTCTCTCCGAAACCCCAGATTTTCAGTATTGCGGGGGTGATCTTCAGACGCGGGGAAATCTGATAAGTGGCGACTCGGGGAAATTCTGCTTGTGTTTTCAACGAACAGCTTGATGGATCATTGGATTGAAACAAGAGCTTCTGGGACTATATAAGAGCTTACAATGATGGCCATTAAGTAACCTCGCCTTATCATCAAATGTCAAGACTTGGTCACTTGTGTTCATCACTTCAACCCACCTATTCTCCAGCCTCATCTTTCCCAGTCTCCGAACGGCATTAACGCATTGCAATCATGAGTAGTGAGACTGATGAGAGAAAAGGTTCCGCTATCCATGTCAATCATGCGGACGAGACAAGCGACTTAGACGATGTAGTTCATGGTAGAGAGGAGTGGTGGAATTGGCGGGTGCTGATGAATTGTAAGCCATCCAATTTCTGGGTCAGTGTTGTAACTAACAATTGCCGTAAAGTAATCATTGTAGGCCTTTCGCTGGGCCTCTTCGGATACGATAACGCTTTTGCTTCTCCCCTGGTTTCCCTCCCACTCTTTGTTGAAAAATATCAAGGGCCAGGTTTCGACGGGTCTCTCGTCTTCACTGTAATTTTGTCACATCCTGTCACCAATGTTTCCATTTTAACCTCTGCAAGGCCCACAATTTAGATCTTATTATCACCGTCCCTCTAGTCGGTGCAGCAATCGGAGCCTTTGCCGCAATTCCCTTACAGAAGAGACTTGGACGCAAGATAAGCTTCCTAGTTGCATACTCGTCTTGCTGTATCCCTGGATCTATACTACAGCTCTTTGCGCCGAATATAGGAGCACTTGTGGCTGGGAGATTTTGGAACTGTAAGTCTACCTTGCTCGTGGCTGCTCCAAAAATACTGAATGCTGTAAAGATTTTGGCATTAGTATTCTCACTAATATCAGTCCGATTTATCTCTCTGAGCTTGTTCCTGTCCGAGCTCGGGCACGAGCAGTCGGATTCACTGTTGCCGGTTCTGGAGCAGTGTCTGTTATTGCTACCGTCTTAGTATGGGGCACGGAGAAAATCAACGACACACGACAGTATAAGATTCCCCTCGCAGTACAAGCCGCAATCCCTATAGTTCTGCTCTGTGTCTCATTTGCACTTACCGAATCTCCAATGTGGTTGCTCAGTAAGGGGCGAGTACAAGAAGCCAAAGCGAATCTGGCTTCTATGAGAGGGGGAAATATGAGGCTAGTTGACGCAGAACTATCATCCGCACTTATCGCTCTCCGTTCACAAGAAGAGACAAAGGTGGAGATGAACGCAGCCGACATTTTAAAGAAACCAAATCGTGAAAGAACAATTTCGGCAGGCGCTTTATTGTGCGCATCACAAGTTGGCGGTCAGGTTCTTGTTGGAACATATTCGACAGTCATTCTCGTTCAAAGTGGAGTAGCGGACCCTTTCAAAATCACCATTCTCATTTTTCTTCTCCAGTTCCTAGGGACCGTTGTTGGCCCATTTCTGATTGACAAGGTTGGAAGAAGGCCAGTGGCCTTAATTGGGTTCGTCTTGCTATTCGTTATTGATATCATAGCTGGTGCTCTCGCTTGTTCTGGGTTAAAGACCTCGTCAGAAAAGCTTGGTCTCGCATCACTCTGTATAATCTTTTCTTTTTTCAACTCGGTTTCATTCCAATCCTTGTAAGCACTCCTTTCTTGGCTGAGAAGTAAATGAATATATGAATGCTGACAGATGTTAAATAGAGCATACCTTACCCCAACAGAAATTCCGACATCGCAGCTTCGAGAGCCCACAGTTGCATGGTCACTTTTCTGGTCTTACGCCACTGCAATTATCACTACATACGCTGTACCCCAAATTACAAGTGCTGATGCGTAAGTCGGCAGCTCTTCTTCAAGAATAAAAACCTCTACTGACAAACTTGGTAGGGGCAATCTAGGAGCCAAGACCTTCCTTGTCTTCGGCGGCTGCATGTTTGTCATCATAATCTGGACTTATTTTTACTTGTATGACTTCCATATCCTACATAAAGCCATTCTTCATAGTTTTACTCACCTTTGTTAGGCCTGAGACCGCGAATCGTACATTAGCAGAGATAGATGAGTTATATGCTTCAGGCATTGCAAAGAGACATTGGAAAGGTTTGTCTCAGCATAATTTTCAATGAATATTCTAACCTAGCGATAGGATACAAGACTATGGCCACGGCAAATGCTGCAGCCGAGATGTTTGAGAGGAAGCTTGAGGGCGTGGATTGACGACGTTATACTCTGACAATGTAACGTAAGTTATCGACAGCGTTTATGCAGGTTAAAAAGAATAGCTTCGAAAATATTTCGCAGTCAAAGTGTAGATACATTTTGATATTGGATAAATAATAATAAGCATATTATCAACTGTTTACAAAGATGGCAAAATGATGTCGCTTTAAGTGTATGGCTGTACTATAGTGAAAACACCTCGATAATGGTATTAAATCAAGCCTTAGAGCCCAGCATAAGGTTTCTAAAACACCCTCACAGTAGAAAGACTAAAATATGATTTAAAAATTATAAGGTAAGCCTATAATGTTCGAAGATAAAGAAGTATGAGGTAGCTATTTCACGTTTTTGAAGTAAAGGGGCTTATTCTCACTTGACGTTATGGCTAGAGTTTTCTAACAATAATAACTTCCATTCGCTATCCATACACAACTGTTAAGTGAAAAGCCAGAACAGTCCTGCAAAAAATGGGAAGGAATTACATTCCTCTAATCCTCGTGGTCTGTACTCCTGATCGTTGGCCCCCACTGCTTCAACATTTCCAAAGTCTCCTCACACTTCGCTTTCATGTCTGCATAGACATCAACACCTAGTGGAAGCCGGAAAGAAATATCCCTTCCCGCTGCAACACCTTCCTTCCGCACCAGGTCCAAGATAATCTCTACAAGCTTCACTGGGTCGCCTTTCTGTGCCTGGTCTTCTTTAGCTAGTGAGGTAAGCAGAGTCTTTGAGAAGTTTGCGTAATCCGGAATGTTGGATGTGACTGTCTTCACTTTACCGCTAGACAGAAGTTTCGTTCGAAATCTGCCTGGCTCAATCAAGAGTGTTTTGATTCCCAAAGGGGTGGTTTCCCTCCAAAGACTTTCGACGATTCCTGGTCGGCAAAGCTGCAGTTAACACAACATAGTAGAGCATAATAAGAGAAACCAGGACAACTTTACCTTCAAGTGCGAATTTTGTTCCAGCATATGCACTACAGCCTGGGTCACCAATCCAACCTGAAAGGGAACCGATAAAGACTATCGTCCCCGTCCGACGTTCCCGAAAGTGAGGTAACAGTGCCCTAGTCACCTTGATCGTGCCAAACACATTTGTATCGAATTGTGCGAGGAAATCTTCATATCTGCCATACTGTGAGAAAATTTCCTCAATCTCAAGAAAACTATTAGAGGATGCATACTCAAGATCTTCCCAGGTACCAATGGCAATATAAGACGCATTATTCACCAGTACGTCTATCCTTCTGTATATCCCAATAGCTTTGGCAATTGTATCGTTGATATTTTGTTGGCTGTCAGTAATATCAAGTTGCAGAGTCGTAGCACCAGCATGCTCAAGCTTCTTGAGTTGTTCCAGCTTGCGACCTGTAGCAATCACCTTGTCTCCACGAGCGAGAATGCTGTATGCGAACTGTTCTCCGAATCCGGAGGAGCACCCAGTAACAAGCCATACAAGTTGAGACATTTCAAGACAAAAAGATTCTTAAGTATAAAGTAGATTTCTTCTAGACAACTCAGTTGGGGCTGCTCGAGCGTGGCTGAAATACACCGGCCTAGAGTGCAGACTTCGTTATATATATACTCCAATTTAGCCACGCACCGTAAACTCTCCACCAGGAGTTATTGAGCATTTTATTTCTTATCTCCACCAGCCATGACGCCATTAATTTGTTGATGCTCATGTTCTAAGGCCTAGATCTAGACTGGATTAGACATAGATAGAGATGTGCGGACAATGAGCGGCATTTCGGTGTCAAAATCCGCTCACGTGCGTCGACCGACTAAAAGCTCCCGGCAGACTTGGATCCTTTTTTGATAAGAGGTGCGATGCTCTGTATCCCCTTTACTGTATTAGTTTCAGTCTACTCAGGATCCAAGTCACCTTGATCGTTACCTATCTCATATATTTCCAAAACAATCTGGCGAGGCCAGATCGTGGACAATATCCCCGCTCCTGCCGCTGCGAGCGGATATAGAACTACAGCAAACAATCCGATTTCCCCCTTTCAGCTCAACCTCCAAGTACAGGCTCTTTTCGCTCCAAATCGACTCTTAAGGATTTTAGAGAATCATTATGTTATCGCAACAAGCTAGTCGAGCCTGCTTACCTTGCAGGTATGGGGTAACTTTCTTTAGAAGATATGATGATAACGTTTAATAGGACGTTGAAGCGAAAGTGTACAAGAGAACCGCCAACATGTTCCTTGGTGAGTTGCAAACGCAGGCATCCAATCCCACAGATTTGATCCCGGTCTAATCTTGCCATTCAAGTGCATCCGATTAGGCAAATCATGCCGATATCCAGCAAAGGTCCGCCGAGTCCGCGAGAGGACATTATCACCGTCGTCAAATGAATCACAAGTTGAGAAACCTAAATGCTCTTCAAAGCTGCCGAGAGTTGCTGCTGATCGACATTTCGTGTTTCTAGCAACGTACTTCCTGGATACAGATAGTCACCACAAAATCTCTGCAGATGGACGAGATCCTGGAATGCCTGTTCCCACAGAAATCTTGGGCATTTTACGCTCTAGTGCCGTTATGTACTCTATTTGTGACAGCTACTTACGAAAAATCCAAACATGGTTACCAATGCTCAGCCAGAAGCGTTTTTTCCAGAAGGTGAATGATTTTAGTGCGGATACGGACATAGGACTCGCGCTCTTGCTCTTGTGCATGAAGTTGGTTTCCGATATCCCGTCTGGCGGAGAAAGAGCCGCAACAACTACGATATACTGCATGGTGAAAGACTTCTACTGTAGTGTAGAAAGATCTTGCTTAATCTCTCTCCAGCTTCTCCAGTCTGTCATTCTCATAGCCATCTATGAAATCGGCCATGGCATTTATCCGGCAGGATACTTGAGCATTGGACATGCTGCAAGATTAGGGATCATGATGGGTTTGCACGATAGGAAGAATACGACACAGCTTTTTAAAGAGGCCGAAACATGGTCGCAATGTGAAGAAGAGAGAAGGACTTGGTGGGCTGTTGTCGTTCTTGATCGGTATGTTTGCCTTGGCTATGTTAGGTTATTGACGTACCAGTCAAATTGACGATTCCAAATCCTCTCAAAATAGATACGTGAATTTAGGTATATGTGGGTTACCGTTGGCGACACCAGAACCACTCCAAGGTACACTTCTACCCTGTGTCGAATCAGGCTGGAAGCAGGGTGAACTTTGTTCCAATGAGCCGCTCTTTGTTTCCTCTTTCTCCAACGCCACGAAGATTGGATCGTTTGCGAATACATGTCAGGCAAGTCATATTCTGGGTCTTGTGCTCCGCCACCGAGACGATCATAGCGACAGCACAATAGACCACCTTTTCCGTCTTTCGGAAGCGCAGCAGCTACACCAGACACTCGTAGCTCTTAACGCTCACCTCGCTCAGAAGCCCCGTGATTTGGGGGATGACGGCAACACGGAAGTAGCAGCCGCACTCTGTTATTCTGCCCGCATCATTCTTTATAGTATGTACGCATGCAATGAAGACTATGTAGCTGGTCGAGCTCGTCTACAGGAGGAATCGGGGATGCAACAAGCCTCATTCCAGGGTATGAAAGACGTTATACAAGGCGTTAATAAGATCGCCCACCACATATCTGATGCTGCGGTGAAGTTGGATGGTTCGCTGTTGTCGAACAATCTCTTCGTATGCCATTGTTTGTATCAAGCATCATCGGAATGTGCGTGGTTCATAAAGGAGGATAACCGCGTTGATGATGTAGCCTGCCTGAACACGATGGTGAGGCTTTTAAGGGCGATCGGGACAAAGTGGGGAATTGCTGGTAAGTTTCTATGTGCTTATCTTGTAAAACAATTACTTTATGACTGACGGACCCACAGAGGAGTACATTAGAAGTCTCCGAGATGAGGGTGCTTTAGCTACCATAGAATAAATCCTTGAGATCTTCTGCTCAACGATATACTCGTTATTGCGACGAGTCAACTGATGAACTATAGTTTCCATGGCCACAACACATGCTCGCCACTAGAGATTGGAAGCTTGTCGATGAAGGGGAGGAGTGAGCATCCATGGTTTACAGTATAATTGCGAGAGCATGCTGTTAAGCTCTAGAGGTTTACCGCAACTAAGCTACCAGGGTCAGATTATATGAGTGGAAGAAAGAGACCTAAGCGAATTATGAGTTCTAAAAGGTAGCGTTTCATAAAGTACAGAAGGAACATAGTTTCCAATTACTTGCGGGGTCGTATCGAAATCCTTCGAGCAATATTCTAAATATGCATTTTCCAGACCACAACACGTATTTTGACTGGAAGCTTAGGAAGAACTAGGAGTTTTTGAGATCTTCAATGATTGTAGAGATGGAGGTCGCAGCCATGCAAATTGGAGAATATGCTACAGCTGGTGTCGAATTTTGGCTGAGGACGGAGATGAAAGTAAAGAAGCCTGAATAAAGGTAATAAGTGGGAGGGCCACTAGGGTCTGTCAAATTAACAATAGGGTGGATTACGGAAGATAATACCAGTGAAAGAAATTCGCCGGTTGGTATTACTATAGCAAATTCCAAAGTTTTAAAAACTCATAATTATAATTTGAAATCATTAAATGACTGGTAAAAATTAAGAAAGCCCGAATATCAAATGTTGAGAGTCTTGTTCGTGTTTAAATTAGAGTTTAGAAAGGTGAATAAAGTTCCAATTCGAGAGCTAACCAAAAACGTGAATAAGACCTCTAAAAGTATGGATTCACCATTTCCCCTTCAAATCTAGCTTTGGAGACCTTCAAAACAGGGCCAACTTAACCCAGCCTGTGTCTACAAACCTCATTCCAGCTGCACAACAACAATCTATTTGTGTTTCCATCGTGCAACATATTGTGCATGGTAAATCCCATCGTTCTTTGTATATTTTGAAAGTCTTTACTAAAGTCTCTCAATAGTTTGAACTCGCGACTGAAATGGCACCAGCTGATACGCGTTCCGCGGGTGGCGAGCTAAAGCATGCGATGTTACCAACATCAGTTAAGCCTACAAGATACTCCCGTTCTCCAAACCCAAACAATAAAAGGTATGCTCACCTATTTGGGGAGTCAGCAATCGAAGTCAGACGGGAGCGGAAGGATATCCAGCCGAAAACTGCCGAGAGCCTTGAGGGGCTTCTTGAGAAGACGGGTACGAATAGCCATAATAGAAGCAAACCTTCACCCCTCCAACACTTTGCCCTCTTCGAGAGCTTACCTGGCGAGCTTCGGAACCGAGTGTGGGAGCTTGCAGGCCGCGATCTCTGCAAGCCACGTTTCGTGTGCCTCCTTCCAAAGGTCAAGGGAAACAATACTCCAACCTTACTCCATACATGCAAAGAGTCTCGGTCTATATTCTTGGCAGAAAATCGATATGACCGTCTCCTTTGCTGGTATGACGGCAAGCAATATCCGGTACTGTTTAATGGTGCCATCGATACCCTGGATATCAACCGATATTATAAATGCTTGATTGAAGCTCCTAGTAAACCTCCAAACTCGTTTAGTTTCCCAGATACAACTAGAAGAGGTTTGCCTCTATACATTCCACCATACAATCCTTCTATCCACTATCTCCTAACAGGGTTCCCTGATAAATTCGTCAAGGGACTTGCTTTAAAAAGGGCCAAGAACTTAAGTTGGTTTGTCGATTATAATACCCTTTTCCTGAGGCGTAAGTGCTCTTTCCTAATTTTTCCCCCTCCTGATTCAATTTATTGCTTATTTTCCAATGGTGCTTTCCAGCACTATGGTTTGTCACAAGACTCATGTTACTAACTTCATATCAGCTTTTGAAACCCCCAACTTGATGATGTACCTTTGGACTCGGAGCCTCTTTCCCCAACTCGAGAAGGTCGGCTTCGTGCTCAACAAGCCTAGGATCACATCCTTGGGTAATCAGCCCTTTCTTTTCGAATTCAATGTCGAAGCTTTCGCGAGCCATGGTAGAAGTTTCTGCGAGGAGTATATTTTTTACCAAGCTGCCACCCGCATCGTAGCATCTCAGGAAAATAGTGCCTCGGTCCTAGCTAGATCGCATGGACAAGACGCTGCCACACAGTTTCGGGACTTTTGGGGAAACCTCAAGCTGGAGTTTATAATTTACGGGTTTCACACTTGACTTGCATCTCCTCTCCCCTACATTTTCCGGGCAATTATGATCCTGAGGATCTGGAGTCTTTGAGGTACTAGAATCTGCTCGGTGAAGTTTCCCAGAAGCTTTCCCCTTAGCCATAGAACAACGCAAAACAAGCGCAGTCTCAACGTCTCTCAATTGTGACACTTCACTGGTGACGTAAATCTATTTTGTAAAAGCCGTACAGCAAGAGTGGGTGTTCACAGCTCGATAGATCCTAAGGCTAGATCATTTCAACGTCTATAGTCAAGTGAGAAGAATCTTTCTCTAGCTGCTCTTAAAATTGCAAAATTGTCGAACCCCCGACCCTGAACCTTGAGCTTGGCCATGAGAGGTAGCCACTAGGAGCCCCTGGATACTGTCATTTGAGGGGAATAAGTTTCCCCGTGCACATCTTGCATGTCGAAAAGCGTTAATCGTTTTGGTTAGATATATAAGCTAAAGGAATAGCTGTCAGATCGGCTTTATCCCGGCGTGGCTTTTGGCATTAGTGATTTCGAGTCTGGGGTGGCAGGGGAAGTTAAGCAGGAGATTGCAGACTAGCTAAGGACAAAAGAAAGCCATGCTGGGGAGTAACCAGGTGCGAATACGAAGTATACACCATTCTTGATGTATGAGGGAATAATGAATCGGATCATTCTCTACCTTTTAATATAATTCTTGCCCGGAAATGCCCCTCCGGCCGGCAAACTCAGAACGTGATGCCCCACGTACAATACCCTCACAGGAGTCCCCGCTCTCCACACCCCGCATCTAATCAACATGGTGATCATGATCGTACGAAAGTCCTAGCTATACGCATGTACCGCGCGTTTAGGTCGGGGCTACCCGAGGTTTTCCCGGTCGGCAAAGTCTGTTTTAGGCTTCTGGCGAAACTTCGGTTGTAAAGGAACTCGACTAGACCCCGCTGTTTCTCCATTCCTGAACCGGAGCGAAACTGACTTCAACGTGGGCGGAAACTGGGGTTTTTGCGGATCGCATTGAATGGGCTGGACTATTTGTGGGCCTAGATAGCTGCTGTTTGCTGCCTTACTAGACGTCGAGGAAGCCCTTTCACCATGTTTATATATATGTACTTGTAGTCGTCATTTCTTCTCTTTCTCGACCCCTTTAATAGATCAGCTCTCATGGTCGCCTCATCACCACTACGACCCCTTTCATGTTTTCATTGTCCTTCCTTGAAGTCAAATATCTAGAGATACACCGCTATGGGAGCCGCAAGTGCCTCTGCCACAAACGCCGTCGGCGATGAGCTGGCCGCCGTCCTCCCAACTAACGAGGAGCCGTGGTGGAAGAGGAGACACCTCCTCAAGCTCAACTCATACTTATTGTCGCTCCTTCTGCTATGTAAGCGAACTTTCTAATTCCTCCTTTAGAGAAATGGGAATTTTGCTGACGTTACGCCAGCGTCTGCTAGTGGCTACGATGGATCTATGATGAATGGTCTTCTCGCCCTCTCAACATGGAATTCCTTTATGGGGGAGCCATCTGGCGCCTGGCTTGGATTCATCAATGCCATATTTTGGCTTGGTATGGGCCTCAGCCTTCCCCTGGCAGCCGCGATGTCCAACAAATTTGGCCGAAAGGCTGGTGGATATGTCGGCTATGTCTTCTTGATCCTCGGGACCGGGTTACAGTCTGCTGCCACCAACAAGACTACCTTTGTACTTGGTCGCTTCTTTATCGGTGTCGCTTCAGCATGGTATGGGAGTAATGTGCCACTTTTGGTCAATGAGATAGCATACCCAACCCACCGTGGTATTGCAAGTTCGCTATACAACTGCGGTTGGTACGTTGGCTCTATCATCGCTGCTTGGGCCATATTTGCAACTCGCGATTACGCAACAAGCTGGGGGTGGAGAATCCCCTCGCTCTTGCAGGCCCTGCTACCACTTGTTGCTTTGCCGGGCTTCTTCCTCGTCCCCGAGAGTCCTAGATGGCTTATCTCCGTCAATCGTCAAGAAGAGGCGCGCAAAATACTTATTGACTGCCATGCGGGAAGCGACCCCGATAGCATGAGACTCATCAACTATGAAGTCATTGAGATCGAGACCACTTTCGCAAATGAAAAAGCAGCTCAAAATTCGAGCAGCTACATGGATATGATTAAGACCAAGGGCAACAGGCGGCGTCTGTTCATCTCGATCACTCTTGGGGTCTTTGGTCAATGGGTTGGCAACGGTGTCGTGTCATATTACCTTGCATTGGTCCTATCGACTGTTGGTATTAAAAGCGTCACGAATCAACTCCTCATCTCTGCTTGTCTACAGATTTGGAATCTCGGCTTTGCAGTCCTCGCTGCCTCTTACGTCGATAGACTCGGGCGAAGAACATTATTCCTATCATCTTCTGTAACTATGCTGGTTGCCTTCATCGTCATCACCGGCCTGTCGGGTTCTTTCGCAGCCACAAGTCAGTCGGCAACGGGGCTTGCTGTTATCCCATTTCTGTTTATTTTCTTTGCTGGCTATGATATCGCACTGTAAGTGCCTTGAAGCTCGTTGACTAGCCTTAAAATCACTAATATGGCTACTACAGGACGCCTTTGTTGGTGGCATATCCATGCGAAATTTGGCCGTACGGCCTGCGTTCGCGCGGCCTTACAGTTATGTGGGTCTCCACGATCCTGGCTATCTTCTTTAATACGTTCATCAATCCTATCGCTCTGGCCGCAATCGGGTGGAAATATTACTTTGTATTTGTGGCAGTATGCGCTACGTATGGTGTTACTTCTTTCTTCTATTACCCTGAGACTCGAGGGTACAGCTTGGAACAGATGTCTGTTATCTTTGATGGCGAAGAGGCACAAGTTCCGGAACCCAAAATCACAGCCCGCAAAGCAAGTATTATCAGTGATATTGCTGAGAAGGAGGCCCAGGCGAGTGACACATATTATGTCGAACAGGAGTAGCCTAACATGGCGCCAAGAAGTTTTATGTATCGGGAGAATTTTTCGGCTCACAAGGGTTTAATATTTAACATGATCTAAGAGATTAATCTAGTAGAGGTGTCCAGTATTTGGAAAGCATAACATTAAATTACTGAGTTTTGTTTCCATTTCGGGATTTTACTCGCTTGACTTTCATGATTGATTGGTAGTCTCGGCTGCATACCTGCTCGGCATCTTCAATATAGCCTTCCTCTTGAAATTCAGACGCTAGACTGGCAATGCCATATGCATAAGTACCTTTTCCTTGTCTTTCGAAGCCATCGGAATGCAACTTGCCCTATTTGTTAATATCAGAGCCAGACACCTCAATATGTTTTCCCAAGTCAGACAATCTCACGCAGATAATGCTGCACAATTGGGACAAAGTTGTCTACCGTTCTAGAACCCAGCGTAGTCGAAGGCTTTACAATGTCCATCGGTGTATATATACGGAGGAACACATGAATGTACTAAGCGCATTTCTAAATTAAACCGCAACCTCCAAATCCAATCCGTTAGTAGGTTGCCGCAAGTCTCTGTACTAAGTACAACCCAGAATTGATACTTTCATACTTCCTAGATCCCTTCTCCCCACCATAAGTTCCCTCGATTGCCTCAATCTCACGATTAAAATTTGGATTACAGAAGTATGCAATACTATACCTAGGCGGATACACGTCCGGTTCCTTCCCCTGTGCATTGGCCTTTGGCGGCGGTTCCACGACCCTGTGCAAAGTACTCTTAATCGAATCATTACTCCACCGCGCCAACAAATCCCCCGCATTTACTACCACCGTCCCCGGGATTGGAGTTGCATCGACGAAAGAACCATCTGGGCTTTTGACCTGTAGTCCTCCTCGATCGTCTTGAAACAATAACGTGATGGATCCATAATCTGTATGTTCTCCCGCCCTAACCTGCAGCTTGTTCTCCTTGAATACCTCCCTTGGCACAGACGGGTAATGCAACAACCGTAATGTATTATCCCCCACATCAGTATAGCCATCAAAGTAGCTCTCGTCAAGGCCCATTCCCACAGCAATCGCTCTCATGACGTTGATGTGGAGTTCCTTGCATAAATCATGGAATCCCACCATGACTTTCTTAAACTTGACGGCTTCCTCGTCGCCACTAGGCCAATTGTTCGGATGTCCTTCCTCGCCTTCTCTCCCGATTTCGATGCTCTCTTTCAAATCGGGAACCTGACCTCTGAGCTTCTCTACTTCATTCTTGTCTTCGAGGGTTGTTACTTTCTCTCTCCCATGAGACACATATCCACGGTTCGACTGAGGTGTTGTCCATCCCAGTTTCTCCTTCTCCTCTTGTGGACGTTTGAAGAACTCCGCGGATGTTTCAAAGGTCTGCTCGAGCATAGGAAGGGGAACGGAATGGTTGGAGAGATAGACGAAGCCCGCAGACTGGAAACCGTGGAGGATAGCTCGAGCGGCTTCTTTTTGCTGGTCTGGCGTGCCATTTAGGAAAAGAGAGAAATCTACCAGCTATGACTTTCATTAGCGAACATTTCGGAAGAGGGGAAGGGGGAGAGGTGGACCGGGATAACAAGATTATCGGATTCAACTGCACTGGTCTGCGGAGGCATTTTGTGAGCTGTTTTAGCTAGCCAAGAGGGAGCTTTCAAGGTGGTTAATAATATTTTGTTAGAGAAGGAAAGTTCAACGAAGTTCTTTATGTATCAAGACTCTGGATCATATAACTCCTTTCATACAGATATCAGCCCGCGGCTCCCTTCCGGCATTGAGGAAAAGGAATGCATTTGTGTAACATTCATGGGCGAGATGGGTAGTTGGAGATAAGCAAAAGTGGAGAAGAGGGGTATTGCCTGATAAGAGCTATGGTGGGGCAAATATATCCTCAAGCAACAACGTCCCCAAAACACTTCTTTCACGTTTTTTTTATCTTTTCGTATTTCATTCGGCTTCTTTTAAAGCCCAGTTAGAGAGCATGACGGCTACCAAAACACCCATAGTGGATGTCCACACCCACGTGTATCCACCCAGTTACATTGAACTCCTTAAAGCCCGCTCTAGCATCCCCTACATACGTTCCTTTCCTCCATCAACCTCCCTCCGTCTTGTCATTCTCCCGGCAGAAGATACAGAATCTACCTCTCGAGGTCGTCCAGTTGGTCCCGAATACTTTGACATCACCAAAAAGATAGAATTTATGGACACCCACTCCATCGATATCTCAGTTATTGTTCGTCTTATTTTCCATTTATAACTGTACTAATGTTAGAGCTGAAAGTCATCTGGCATGTCTCAGAACCATACCCACCACTCCCTCGTCTCTTAAAACGTACTTGAAATATTCTCTAAAAATATTGAATGCTAATAAATCCACAGTCCCTTGCGAACCCCTGGCTAGACTGGGTGCCTTCCACGGAAGCGGCCCAAACTGCTATCAACATCAACAACGAAGTCAACTCCCTATGCTCTCAATACCCAGGTCGCCTTTTCGCCTTCGCAGCCCTACCTTTAAGTGCCGATACCACAAGTGTCGTCACCGAAATCCACCGCCTCTCCTCGCTAAAATACATGCGTGGTATCATCCTCGGTACCACAGGTCTCGGCTCCGGCCTTGATGACCCATCTCTCCTCCCCATCTTCCTCGCTCTCCAAAAAGCGAAATTGCCCATATTCTTACATCCACATTATGGACTCCCGTCTAGTGTCTGGGGCCCCCTTGCCAACGATTACGGTCATGTATTGCCACTGGCTCTTGGCTTCCCTTTGGAAACTACCATTGCGATAACGAGGATGATATTAGCTAGCGTTTTTGAAAAGGTTCCTGAGTTACAGGTGATACTAGCACATTCGGGTGGAACGTTGCCTTTCTTGGCGGGAAGGATTGAGAGCTGCATTGAGCATGACGGGCATTTAAAGGCGGAGGGAAAATTGGGGAAAGAGAGAAAAACTGTTTGGGAAATCTTGAAGACGAACATTTATCTAGATGCAGTGGTATATAGTGAGGTGGGGTTGAAGGCTGCCATACAAGCAAGCGGGAAAGATAGGATTATGTTTGGAACAGACAATCCTTTCTTCCCACCCTTGGAGGAGGAAGGTGGGAAATGGGCAAGTGTGGAGACAAACTATGATGCAATCAAGGGGGCGCTTGGAGATGGAAGCGACAAAGCCAAAGAGGCCTTGGGAGGGAATGCTGTAAGGGTCTTGAATCTGACCATTTGATTTGAGATTCCACAATACAGACAACAGTTTTGGTTCTTCGATCATCCCTATAATCACCTAAAGGAAAAAACCTCACGTTCTAGAGTACTTAGCAATCGAAATCCCCCCATATCTTCAGTACAGTCCAATAACCCGGCCAAGCAGGCCCTGCAAGTAATCTTCTCCGCCATAATTCTCTCTCAAATAAATCTCCATCATCATAACGTACCCTCGGAAACATCAACAGCATCGCGAACCCGTTAAAAGGGCCACCAGAACAAAATAGCAGGTAAAGTAAATCCTCCTCAAACTCTTCCCCTAACTCAAATCGAACATCAACAACTCTGACCTCAAAGCACATCCTTATACTTCTCCTCATCGAAACACATAACACTCATCTCCAATCCCACACAGAGCCCCGACTTCTTCGCAACGAAAACACTCCTCTCCATCTCCGCAATAAAACACAGAGGCTTCACCCTCCCCTTCACCTCCATCAATCCCTCTAAACCCTCCCCCTCATGCCTATTGCAGACAAACACCAACTTCTCCAACCGAGGACAGGCCGCGCTAAGCAACAGCCAGAACATGCTGTAATCCTCCACACATAATTCGTCCAGTGCACCCTCGGGGACACTAATAGCCAGCTTCTTGACGGGGTTTAGGAAGGAGGCGAATCGAATCATGGCTTCGCGGAGTGCGGCGATCTTGGCGAGGGGGAAATAGCGGTAGTCGGTTCTCTCCAGGAGGATGACATCGGTAGCGTAGTCCACATATGCAGTAAAACCATCCTCGAACTCATTAGGATATTTCACTTGTTTTATGTACCTAGAGGACTTTTCCAGTGCTCTCCTCGACGCCTGACATGTTGAAGCAAGACTGGGGTTGTTGACCTCGCCGGCTCTGAACTTGATGAGTCGCGGTTCAATTCCATTGATCGCATGATGCCATATGAGTTCTTGCATCTCAAGTGGCAATTTGGCGAAAGCAGAAAAGGACTGGGCAGAACGTGAAATTGGACGGGGTTGGAAGATCGGGACCGTGATGTTGTAATCTGTGTATTTTCAGCTTAAGAATCATCTGTAAGAGGATACTCTTTCTATCTTACCCTTCCCCAGATTGAACCCGTCCTTCACCTTTCTATCCTCTTGGTAGTTGCTAAGATTCAAGTCAGTAGATGAAATCTCGACATGGCAAAGATAGGTTATACCTTAGCCCCCCTTTTAATACCGGGAAGAACTCCAGCGTAGAGCGTTGTTTCAGAGAGACTGGACATTGTTCTCTCTTAATCCGCACCATTTTCATTAAGATTGAGGTTGTTTTCTCAAAGAAATAAAGGCCAGAATTCGCTTTGAGAAGATTTGATCTTGATTTACAAGTTGAGAATCTCGAGGTGATAGGATTTTGGAAGACAGAAGATGAATCACAAGATATGAGGGAGGCCTCAGAATGAAAGCGAACTTGGACTTGTAATCGGTTTACTCGTGAAAGTGAGATGCAGTGAAGTTGAAAGTGAGAAATTTAGGTACAGAGGAGAGGACAAGAGAGGGGCAAAGAGCAGTGAGGCTGATTTAAAAGTGAACGCTGAGAAGCCGAAGGCAAAAATGAATGTTAAATTCCCTGTAGCTAGTCAAGCCTCTTTCAGTGCGGTCAAATAACGCCTTCACCTTCAATCCTAGCCATGCATATGAGAACCTCAAGCAATCAGATCCCAGCCAATCATCGCCCATATATTCTCAATCAGCCAATCAGCTCCGTACTCTTCCATATTTTCTTCTTCCTCAACTCGGAGAATGGTTTCTTCTATAGGCGGGGAAGGCAGCCCCAAGGACTCCTGGTTCAATCCACCAACCGCACTCTTCATCATGGTGCTCTGTAATAAAAGCTTGGCTTTGGACAACAAGTCACTAGCCAAAACCCCTGGTCCACTAAGAGGAAAATTTCGAAGTGTGGCACTTTCGTTCGTCTTTCTGGCAGCCAGAACTTTGGCTACCAATTCTCTTCTACTCGATCCACCTAAAGCTGCATAGAGTATCTGAACCATGTATCGAGCCTGAATTTTCGATACTTCGTTTACTTGTAGCCCCGCCGCAGATTTTGTGATATTGCCTGGATTATCCGATGCCGATACATGTTCTCCGAATGTAGCTTCTGAAACTAGACGTCCAACATGGTCTAAAATGCAAAAAAGTACTCCTTCTAGGATTTCACTGTGTCCTGATTGGTGGACATCCCATGCTGTAGCAAAGAGAACAGAGATAATGATTTTAACAAGGCATTTGTTGACTATGTATTCTCTCACATCTCGCCTCGCACTCTTCTCCCAGAGATGTTTGTGGATAGCTTCGCTCCCGGCCTGTTGTTCAGAAACGGTGTGTAGAAGTAGCAATGATTTCTTAAAAAACATAACCAGCTGGTAAATGATCTCAGGCTTCTTAGTTCTTCCATATATTGACCGGCACAATTCATGTAGAGCATTAAAGCATGCCAAGAATGAGAGCCCGACTTGATCCAACACATGCTGTAAAAGTGCCATGATCTGAGAGTTCTCTTCACTGACTTTGATTGCATATAAAGGCAGGCAGCAATCAGACATGGCTTTGCCGAGTAAAGATAGCACTTCGAGGGCTTTGTTGACTAAGTTGTCGATATCCTCTCCAGTATTGGACGTCTCAGATGCGATACGTAGTATGTCGCGCCGCCTTTTGATTCGCAAGACTAATGATGGTTAGCCGAAGTCAGTGAGACGGAGAACGCGTGCGCACTGTAGCTACTCAGAATGAGCAGGATATCTTCGGTGGGGGTAGATCGCTCCCTGTTGTTTTGATGCCGGAGAAACATCTCAAGATCATCGTGCTCCGCAACTCGGATTTCAGATCCGAGACCATTCTTAATGTCACTACCCATATATCCAGGAATGTTTTCATCTTCTATATTGCGATTTTCATCTTCGTGCCTCACCCGATGTTGCTTCCGAGACTCCTCTAGACGACAAATTTTGTCTTCTAGACGTTTCTTCTCTGCATGGATCCTGGTGTATTGTTCCCTCCAGAACTCCGGAGTATCAACGTACCTCAAGTCATTGTCAGGGATGCCTTTACCAATTCTAATGCATCTTTGAAGTTGCTGCCAGTATTCTAGTTGATGTTAGAGTAAGGGAGCGCTTGGAGAAACACGGCATACCTTTAATGGAGAGTGCCTCGGGCTTTGACTTCGAGATTGTCAAGGCAAGAGCCAATTGGCTCTGGGTGAAATGGTTCGCCAGTTTAGCAGGTGCTACAGGATTTTCTGGGGATCCTGGCTGTCCTTGAGCGGGAGCCCCTAGTACTTTGACAGCTGCCCCTTGATTGACTGGTGCAGTATGGACTGGCCTCCCGGAAACAGCCTTTACTGAGATCTCTGGGAGGCCTGATTGGCTCGGATTGGAAGCTGTTGATACCTTTATATCCGGGTTTGAGGTTGTTGAAAGATTTGGCACCATAGTGACAGGGGCAACATCCGCTGAACAATCTAGGAGACGGAGTTGATGCTGCATGGGTGAAGGTTGACCAAGGATTTGCTTTCGGAGCTTCGGTGGCCGAGCGAGGAGTTGAAATGTAGCAGGACGTTTCAGAGGGTCTGAAAGAGCGAGCTCATCAGTGTCACTAGCTGGGGCATGAATAAGCTTTCGTGAGCTAGACGGAGTAGGTGCTATACTCCTAGGTGTGATATCAGTTGAAGGCCCCGAAAGAGGTGTTTGATACAGCGCGAGGGGTACAGAGATCTTGTCGGCTGCTCCCAGTTTGGCGAAAGGCAAAGATTTTGTACTCTGAGAAGGATGCTTGGTTAGTCTTGCGGGCGCCAATTGAATCTTGGTGGGTTTCTTCGAGGCATTGGCTGCTGGCACCGTCTGGCTTGATATGTCTGGTTGAGTACTGCGTAGAGTTGGTCTTGGTTCTAGTCCGGGAGGAGCAGTAGCCGGCCTCATAGATGGTGGCAGCGGCAGAGTGATCCTTAACGACCACTGCTGCGGACCCGTCATAATCAGGCAAAACAGTCGAGGCGCATGCGATGTATGAAGTCAGCAGATGGAGATACGAGAAATGCGAGAACTAGAAGAATATTCTCAGGGGAGAGAGGAGAGATGTGCAAGATGCTGTGTCAGCAAGCCCGATGGGCAGCAATTTTTGAATTGCGAGGGCGCGAGTATAGAAGCCGTTTAAACACCAAATATAGCAGGCACGCAGATGGAAGAAACCGACTGATTGAACACGGAAGGAACGAAAGAGCCCCTTATAGAGGAAACTATATAGAGAGCATTGTAGACCTGCCTATTATGGAGCTATGAGAGAGAAACGAGTGCCCGGAAGTGTAAAAAAGGGGCTGAATATGGAAGTAACGAGTGCGAAAGGCGCTCAATGTGGTATATATATATACTCTGCTGACTAGCTCGTGTTGGTCTTTCTTGCAAAAGAAACGTCACACTAGTCTATAGTAATCAAAGGTTATGCTTTGAAGTAAAAAAGACAAACAAGGTGGGGAGATTTTGATAAAGTTCATCGGCATCAACACCTGAAGTGCGAGAAGAGGCTGTAATGTGAAGTGCTGGTGGTGACGTTAAAAACCACGAACATTACTAGCGAATGACTAATACGCGCTAAGCAATATCCAGCCATGGTTGTGGCAGAAACGCATTCAGCCTCACAACAACCTAAACATCATCTCCCACAAGTCTTCGCGCTCAACACTCAAAATGTCCGGCAATGAGTTCCTGACATGGACATCCAGCGACATAGACTTTTACGCCCTCCTCGGCCTCACCTCCGAATCCTGTACCGAATCTGAGGTTCAGCGCGCATACCGAAAGACCGCCTTGAAGTACCATCCTGACAAGCTCGGCAAGGATTTTGATCCGCAGAAATATGAGCAATTCCAAGCTGCAAACGAGGTCCTTAAGGACCCAGCGCTGAAAGCCAAATATGATGCCCATCGACAGGCCAAGCTGGCAAGGCAGAGAGCAAATAATTTGTTCGAGGGGAAGAGGAGGCAAATGAAGGAAGATCTCGAGGCAGGAGAACGTGGTGCCGCAGGTGGTGGAGGGCTAAAGAGAAGTAGGGAGGAAGGCGAGAGGCAGGCAGAGATGGTCAAGTTGGCCGAGAAGGGGAGAGCTGCCAGGGCAGCAAGAGCATCCAAGCTGGCAGAGGCTGTTGCTTCATCTCCAGCACCTCCACCTCCGCAACCCCAATACGAGCCGCCCAAGGAACAATCGACACCCTCAAAAGGGCGGACACAATACAACGCAGGGGAAGAAGACGAAGTCGAGAGATTAGAGCGTAAGATAAGAGAGGCTGAGGCTGCCAAGGCAAAGCGGAAAGCTGCGAAGAGGGCTCGTAAGAGTGGAGTCTTTGTGCCAGCAGCTGAGTCTCCAGGAATGACTGAATCAAGGCCCAAGATGGCGGATCGAGATACACATACACCCATCAAGCGTCCCGATATCTTCAGAGGATTGAAAGCTGACGATAAGTCTTCAGCATCGCCGAAATTCTCCTTCTCGCCGAGCATACCCACCCCGAAGAGAAATGATTTTGCGGCTACTATGGCGAGGCTGAAAGCTGCCGAGAAGCAGAGGCTAGAGAATGAAATTAGGAAGGAGGAGTCTGAGACTGCATGATTATAACGAGTTTACGACGAACATGGACGGATCATGATTAGCGTTGGCGTTTGGGGCAAGATATCCAGAGTTTATTTGCTCTCTCAAGCTATATATTTTAAAGTAGGATGTGAAGTATAATATACTTCATAGCAATCGACTTGTCTTCTTTGAGAGTTGTATATTTGCATTAAGAGTTAGAGCTAGAGAAGTGCTTTCATCGATTGGATTTACCTCCTTCAGAGATGTACGTATGTGATAGGTAGGAATACAAGCGCAGACTACTTCGCCTAAATTTACCATTACAAAGATATAAGACTCAATGTTGTCCACCGCTATCTTACCTTCCGCTTTTATACAGGCAGTCCCCACTGCTTCATAACTTCTTATCCAAATGCCACTCGGGCAGAAAAGCCTTTACCTTTACCATCTTATTTCCCTCGTCCTCAACCACCCACTCCAACTTAAACTCATCCCCTTCTTTGTAGCCCCCGCTCCCGCCCTCCCCTAGGCTCTGCATTGGCGTCATGATCTCCAACCTACACAACCCCAACCCAACATTACCAACGCCAGCTAGCCACTTCCCCGCGCTCCTCCCACTCTTCCCCACCCTTTTAATCCGAGTCTCCCTTGGCGTGTGCTCTACCCCATACTGCTTTTCAGGATCATACTCCAACCTCTCTGGTACCCCCTCTCCATCTGCATAGACGATTACAGGCAGGATCCTCTTTCTGACCACCCCTGTATGATGTGTCCTAATCGTCAACTCCTGCCCAACATAACACCCCTTTTTATAATCAATTCCACCCATCCAATCTATATTACTCTCCTGCGGCAATGCACTACCCTTCACCAACTCATCCTGCCCCTCCGCTACTCCATGTAAATATCTTCTCACTCTATAAGTTTCCTCCTCCACCTCCTCACCCTCAATTTCCGGCTTCTTCCCCTCTTGCAACAACACCCTCCACCCCATTCCCGGCGCCCTCCCGTCCAAACACCGATATCCCCCTTCCAAGCCCTCACTCCCACCAACCTCTTTTCCTCCCCAATAGCTCCATACCCCCCACTCCTCCTCCTCCACCACCCTAATCTCCATCTTCGCCCTCAGCTTATACTTCTTAATCCACGCCGCCAACGCCCCCACCTCCCCCGCATCAACCTCAATCAGCCACCCCTCCCCCCCATCTGGATATAAGAAAACATCATTCACCAGCCTTCCCTGCGCATTCAGAAACGCAGTATAGAACCCCGCTCTCCTCTCCGCACTAACACTATTCGTCACTACGCCTTGTAGATACTTTGTCGAATCGGGGCCCTTGAGAGAGATCAATCGTCGGGACTTAAGGCGCGCGAATGCATTTTCAGGAGGAGGGGCTGGGTTCCTCGACGATTGAGGCTCGGCTGGACTGGTTGCAGATACGGCTGCAGTTGTAGTTGTCGTTGTAGAGTATAGTCGTGGAAAGGAAGAGCGGGAGAGCCGGCAATGGCTGCAGATATAAGGTATGCGTGTTGAAGGACGAAGAATCGTTCGGGGGGGTGGCATTTTTGGCTTTCATTTGTGGCTGGATGGGTTGCAAGATATTGTCTTCAATTGAGATATAACGAGGTAGGAATAGTAGCTGAGGTAAAGTTGAAGTCATGACCCCGCTGGAGTTCCGATGGTTGATGTAATTTCATGACTTGGGCGGAAAAACCTCGGCATGGATTGAGAGCTCCCCCCAAAAAAATAAAAAGATAATGGAAGAACACGGAGAAAAAAAGAGGATGGCTGTAATTGAACGATCTTTAGGAGCCCTTAGACTAATCAAACAACGCAGGTTGGAGGATTAGGGTTTACAAAACCTGCCCACCGGCTTTGTACTCCGACAAGTGCCTGCGTTTCGGTCCTATTGGCGCAAAATGCAGCTGTTGACATTTCTTTAGACAAAAATAAAAGCATCGTCATAGCTTTTTTTGGCTTGACGGGGTTTTCTAGGGTATTTAACTTTACTTTAATGTTGTTGTGATATCTACCCACTATCATGTGAGTTCCATCAACGCAACAAAATCGCTAATATCCCCTTTCATTTATGCTCTGTATTTCCATCCCTAATTGAACTAACAAATTCGCTATTGGACATTAAGATTTCCCGCGAATGCCTCCCAATGTACTCATTGCAACCTCCTAAAAACTACAGGCCTATTGGCTCCTCCAACTACTCATTTTGACACTATCACTATGCGTATTCAACAAACACCCTAACTCAACGTTGAGCCCCCTTTGCAACCGCCTCCAGATATCCCAGCAAGAAGCCTTTATCGGCAGGAGATATGGGACTGCGACGCGAGCTTCCATTACCCGAAGCAAGGCTGCTAACCCGAGATCTAGTAGGTGCCAGTGCAGGTATTGGACCCTTTCCATCAGTAGAAGAATCCTTCGACATTGGTGCAGCAGCAGGAATACTTTTTCCAAATATTGAAAGCAAGTTTTGTCTGTGGTCAGCTGCTTCGGTGGTTTTTTGGCCAACGAAAGGCTGCCGGACTCCAGGCAACATAGTCTTAGCTGCTGGCGGCGATGACGCTGGAATCTTGGTTAGACCCGGTTGAGGTCGCTTTAAAATTTGAGGTCTGAATGGCTTTTCCGGAGATGAGAGCTTTGTCTCTTGATTGCTAGCATTGGTAGCTCTTCTAGCATTCATTTGTGGTTGTGCTTTACGCACTGGAACACTCCGGATCGGTATCTCTTGGTCGCTCAGTTCTGAAGGACGGGAGAGAATGGAATGTGCTCTGTATGGCAAGTTTGCCTCGGGATTTAGTTCCGGAATTTTATTCGCACCATGTGCAGGTCGTTTGCTAATCAGTAAAGCAGCGGTTGATGGGGCATTGCTTGAAAGCGGTTCCACAGCGGACAACTCGACAGCAGATGGCGTAGCACTTGTAGGAAGAGCAGTCGCAC
This sequence comes from Ascocoryne sarcoides NRRL 50072, assembly GCA_000328965.1. Taxonomy (NCBI): domain Eukaryota; kingdom Fungi; phylum Ascomycota; class Leotiomycetes; order Helotiales; family Gelatinodiscaceae; genus Ascocoryne; species Ascocoryne sarcoides. The sequence continues at coordinate 3,016,516 of KB205941.1, forward strand.
TAAGAGGCTCTGCAGGTGGGGCAGGACGAGAGGTGGTAGGGCTCTTAAAAATATCAAGTAACGTCGACTTTTGTCTCTCGCTTATGGTTTGTCTTGCAGTGAGAAGCTTTTCGTTCATGCTTAAGTTTGTATTGTGGCTTTGGAAAACGCTGACCTCGGGGTACCTCTCCCCTGCCTGTTGTATAACATCCCCTAGCAGTTCTTGAGGCTGTGATCGTGACGGTGGGGCCTGGACTTGTTGCGGTACGTATCTACGTAATGGAAGATCGTTAGATCCATCGGGGTCAATCGTGACCTGGTCACGGGTTTTGAAGGCATTGAGTAGAGCCAGTGAATGACTTGTAAGTTTGGGGGGCGATTGCTTCTGTTCTTGGGGTATCGTTGTTGGGTGAAAGTTAGAGGAAGGAAATTGTGAATTTGGAACTGTAGCGGGCATGTTGGGGTTAAGGGGCGGTGGGCGTTGCTGGAACGCTTGAGAAGCCATTGGAGCATGGGTTGACAGTCCAGTAAAGACAGCCCGTTGAACGTGTGGTGGCAAAGGTTGTGGGTGAACCAGGTGCGGAGGTTGGTTAGAATGAGGATTTCCATGGGGTATTACGTTCGGGAATCGGTGCTGAATGGGAGCCTGCTGGGGCGGTGGTATTTGATAATTATGTGGCTGCTGCCAGGGCAGAGGTGGTGGTTGCTGCACAGGAAAATTGGGAGGTGGCGGCATAGCTGCGAAGTTAGGAGGGGGAGGTCGGCGATGCTGTGGGGATGTGGGTATGGTGGGCTGCTCAATCTCTTGGTCAAGAGGTGTGCGAAACAATGAATTCTTAGGCGGAGATTTCGAAGATTCCACTGGCTTGTTGTGTAGCAAGGCAAGCAAGGCGGAACCAGAAGTTGTGCCGGCTGATGGGACGGGGGGTGCGGCGGGAAACGAGGGTGGTGAAGGAGCTGGTGGCGGACCGGTTAAGCCGCTATCAGAATTTTGTATCTTTAAAAGGTGATTCAAGATATCTCCGTCTCTACCCAAGGTATCGATGTCCTCCATGGACGGTGGTTCAGGGGCATACATTGGTGTCGCATCAGCTGACTCCGCTCCCTGATCCTCTTCTGTGAATAGGTCGTCATGGCTCACACCTGTAGAATACCTTTGGTTGCGGGATACTCGTCTCGAGTCCCTCTTCTTCTCCTCTATGATCCACTTTCGAAGTTTCACGAGGAATGGGGCAACCACATAGAATTTGTTTGCATTAGGCCCCGGTTGAGGGGCATCTTGCTGATTCCTCTTCCTGAAAGCTGGTAGACTTGAAAGCTTCCACCATTGGATTTTGCTAATCTCTTTCCGTGTCCGAGGTTCAAAGTGAGTGTCCTCCGGAACACCCTTGAAAATATACAATCGTAGTTGTTGCTCTTGGATGTTTATCTCGATATAAGGCACGTCTTCGCCCTCTGGAACAAGCTCTGCCGTTCCCAAATCATAACCGGTTTCCTCGTACACTTCCCTAATAGCACAAATCAAGGGATCCTCTTCCATATTGGTTTTCCCTCTTGGGAAACTCCAGTTGGCACCCTTCTTCCAGCCCTTCACAAGTATAACAGAATCCATGGCTTCATTCAGCATGATGGCGCCCCGTACCGGAATTCTTTTTTTGTATTTCAAGAACTCTTCAAATGCCTGCATCGAAAAGCCCTCCGCGTATACGGAGAACAAAGGACAATGCGCCCATATCTTCTCGCAGAAGTTTCGAAGGGAGAGAGATGGTAGTGTGGGATCGAGGGGGCGGATAAAATCTTCATAGTACCACTGAGCCTCCTCAATTTGAAAGCATATTCGTTCGACGGTGCTCAAGTCAGCTTGGGGCACATTCATAATAAATCGAACACAGAGGTCGTCGAGCCCTGAAGGGAAAAGTCAGCCTTATTTCATGACCGTGCACCAATGTTTACCCGTATAGCTACAGCTATACAAGTTGTGGCGAAGGGCGGCCGAGCGAAGCTTCACTAGCCCCAGTTCCGTCGACTTACAGTCTTCCAGCTGCATATTTCGTTCTGCCATCTTGTATTGGCCGTGCAAGCATATCCACAGCTTGAAGATGCCAGGGGCGTTGAATAGTCAGATCAAGCGGCACCCAAAAATTCGGCGCGAGAGCCTAGCGCCTGTCCGAGTGCAGGCGGTAGCAGAGCCAGAGTTGCGATGCAGAATCACGAGTCAGATGCGAGGCAAGAGGGCAAAGAGAGGAGGGAGTCTTCCGGTTTTGAGGGCGCGTTGGGAAAATTATGCGATGATGTGTTGGCGGGGAGGGGAAGGTGTTGTTCTCTACTTTGCTTTGACCACACTGCACTCGGAATCACTCTGTCGGAGACGTCGAGGTCCGAGCTTCCTCACTAGCGGATTTGCGTGCTCAGCCCCAAAGTGGCTGGGGCCGGGGCCACTGTGGTTCACCGCGAATGTCTGACGCGTGAATCAAAATCAGCATCTCATGCTGTTGATCTCCATCCACACCAATGACGTTCTCTGCGCTGTGATTGTCCCCGGCTCGTGAGGAAACGAAACTTGTATTATCATGCACACCAGTAATCGGTATCTATAGTGTAGGTCCCTTCCAAGCTTTGAAACACTCGTTCTTTTTTTTTTATAAAGTTAGACCATTTCTCTTTCCAACTTCTTCTTCACCATCCACAGGTTTCAGTGGAAGGCTAAAAATAGTGCGCGCGAAGATTGTTTCAACAAGAAAGCGACCTCCACCACTCGAGGGCGACGACCAAACCGCAGACAAGGCGAACCCTCGTTGCTTTGTCCCGTCGATTTTATTTCGGGAGATATTAAAGCCACCTCGATCGCATATTCTACACCTCGGTTTTATAGCAAAAGATCTCAGCCGGGAATCTTCAGCAATACCGCGATCATGACATCGATACTAGCAAAGTATGTCACGAAGAAATTTCTTGGGGAGAATTTACAGAACAAATTTGGGACGGAGGTATGTCGCAGCAGAACGTGCCTGTTCAGGGATCTATTTAATAAACTCCCTAGGATCCGTACTTCGAGACTGTCCCGGCGACCAGACTTGATGGACGTCCCTCCAGCAAGAAGGGGAAGAAGAGGCGTAAGGCTGTGCCTGCAGGCTTGTCCGAACACGATGCCAAGGTCCTGACGAAGGTCAAACGACGAGCTTATCGATTAGATATGAGTCTGTTCAACTGCTGTGGAATCCGGTTCGGATGGTCAAGCGTCATTGGCATAGTTCCTGGGTTAGTTTGGTCGGGTATCAGACTGGAGACACCCAGCTAACGGCAACTTCTAGTATCGGAGATGCCATCGATTGTTTCATGGCCATGATGGTCTTCAGAACCTGCCAACAAGTTGAAGGAGGACTACCAAAAGGCGTTCAGGCGATGATGCTCTTCAACATTATCCTGGATTTCGGAATCGGATTGGTGCCTTTTCTTGGTGATGTGGCCGACGCTTTGTTTAGGGCCAATACGAGAAACGCAGTCGAGCTCGAGAAGTTCCTTCGTGCCAAGGGTGCTAAGAATCTGAGAATGTCGGGTGTCCCTCTACCAGCAATCGACCCCAGCGATCCAGAACACTTTGATGCACAAGTTAGGCATGAGGACGGCCCGCCGCCTCAGTACAGCACACAAACGCAACAAGATGGCGGTGGACACGCGCAGAGCCCTCAAACAGCGCCTGTGCCCGAGAAGCAGCGAGGTGGTGGTTGGTTTGGTGGGAGTAAGAAGAAACAACCGGATGTTGAACAAGGACAAAGGCGCGAGGACATGCCTCTCCCAACTATTCCGAATAACGACTCCCGTCGCATTCAAAAAGAGAGACGATAATTTTCAAAGCGGATATGGATTGGATAATGCTTTATGGATTTGGGATCAGGATAACTTGCATAACTCGTAGCTTTGTTATTTGCGCTGTTTTGGCTGGCGAACAGCCCTCGATACGTTTTATTAATATTTCCTGGAGCTCCTGGCGATCCTCACGAGATACCCCCACAAGATAGACTGTTACAATGTATAATCATACAATGAAGTGGATCTTTAATGATACAAGTGACTAAAGATTACTAACTCATCTGAAGTTTTGAAGGTGTTCGAGTCATATAGTAAATAGCATGAGCTGAAGCCTAAATGATAACGCGTTAACCAGGACCCCTTCCCCTCCTAGTCATGGAATACGTTATATCTAATTTGAAAAATGCGTGAGTTTGGAGACATTCCGATAGTAAGGATCCGAGGCGGATATAGGCCCCTTAGGCTTTTGCAAAACAGCATTGTCTGAGCATGCCAAAGTGCTACGCTTAAAGAAACAAGTCACGAATATATAAGAGTACGTTGGACTAAGTTGGGTTTGAAGTTTTATATTGGTATTCTGAGCATCCGCAACTTTGCGGAAGGAGGGCCCGGAGCCGCTTTTCATGTACGATGCCGGGTAGATCACTGGGAGTCAAAAACCCCTCTTTTTGATATTTCTCCATGAGGTCATCTAGACCATCTTCTGGCGTGACCAAGACTTTCACACGCTTTGCCTGGGAGAGGATTACTGATTGAATGCTTGCCTCTTGTACGACTTTGCCCAATGGTGGTCTGAAGTAGCAAGGGTTGGCTCTATAGTTTCCCTAGCACGCTAAATCGCGTTCAGTGACACGCTAATAAAGTGTTTTCCTTCCAACCGCGAATTCCTGTGTATATAACTTTCGGGACGCGCCCTTTTTTTCCCTCTCAACATCAACCTCTTACCCGTCCTCGAATCTCCCACCTTAGCCAGCTCCCTTTTTTCATTGCAGATTCTCAATACCAACCCCGAATCCTTAGTACCTACAACTCCAATCACGATGGCCACCACAGCTGTAAGTTGCCTCTTTGATAACCTTAGAACCCCTCAATCAGGGCCTGCACATAACCCCTCCCATCACGCCATTTTTAATTCTGGAAATACTGACACAAACTCTTGGTAGATTTCCGCTGGCATCGCGAATCTAAAGGTTGAAGACGTAAAAAAGGATGTTGCCATTCGTGGGCCTACCCTTCAAGAGAGCGAGAAGAATGAGCCCCTCCTCAAGGAGAACCCTCGTCGGTTCGTGATGTTCCCCCTGCATTACCATGAGGTTAGTATATCTGCCATCCCGTCAATGCTTAGAATAGTAGCTAATTAGATCCGATAACAGATCTGGCAAATGTACAAGAAGGCCGAAGCTTCGTTCTGGACTGCGGAGGAACTTGATTTGTCAAAGGATCTAAACGATTGGCACAACAAGCTTAACGACGACGAGCGTTTCTTCATATCTCATGTTCTCGCTTTTTTCGCGGCCTCCGATGGAATTGTCAACGAGAACCTCGTCGAGCGTTTCATGGGAGAGGTCCAGATCCCGGAGGCTCGAAGCTTTTACGGTTTCCAGATCATGGTGGAAAATATCCACTCCGAGACATACTCTCTTCTCATCGACACATATATCAAGGAGGAAGCTGAACGTGAATATCTCTTTAACGCCGTGGAGACCAGTAAGTGACTCGTGTTTGCATGATGTGCTTCCTTTTTAACAGTACTAGTCCCTGCCGTTAAGCTAAAGGCGGAATGGACCATCAAGTGGATCCAAGATCACAACTCCACCTTTGCCCAGCGTCTCGTGGCTTTTGCATGTGTCGAGGGTATCTTCTTCAGTGGTTCCTTCGCTTCCATTTTCTGGCTCAAGAAGCGTGGTCTTATGCCCGGCTTGACCTTCTCCAACGAGCTCATTTCTCGTGATGAAGGCCTCCACACAGACTTTGCCTGCCTTCTTTATGCTCACTTGGACAACCGCCCCAGCAAGAAGTTGATCGAGGAGCTCGTCATTGAGGCCGTCGGTATCGAGAAAGTATTCTTAACCGAGTCTCTCCCTGTTGCTCTCCTTGGCATGAACGCAGATCTTATGAAGCAATACATCGAGTTCGTCGCCGACCGTCTCCTTATCTCCTTAGGTAACGACAGGGTCTGGAACTCGACCAACCCCTTCGACTTCATGGAGAACATCTCCCTTTCTGGCAAGACCAACTTCTTCGAGAAGCGTGTTGGTGACTATCAGAAGGTCGGCATTATGGAGGGCACAAGAGATAAGCATAGCGACACTGATGCACAGACTCTATCCAAGGCCGAGACTGGAGGTAACTTCAACTTTGATGAAGACTTTTAGATATTTCTTTTTTTTAGATTATTGGGTGTAACGGCGTCCCTTGGGTATCTCGACTCTGTACATTCTCCACACATTTCTTCCATCCATGCTTGTTGCATAGATGGCGGTTAGCTTAGTGCAAGGGAGGATTTCTGTTTTTCTGTTTGGACATACACTACACAGATATTTGGCGTTACGAGACATGGTATATTGATGAGATGATGAGTGAGATGAGTTGAGTTGCAGTTGCGACTAGACAACTGGAAGGAGTAGAGTTGAGTATAAATGAAAAAAAATACTTAAATCCATCTGGTCTACCAAGTATCATGAAATCCAGCGGTACTAACCTTTGTCAAGCATCTTAGGATATACATTAGATGTTGAGGATGTCCTATCTCATGTTAAAGACTTGGTCGTAAATATGAGCACCATAGGTCAAAGGTTAATGTCAAATCATATATCACTATGAATATGAGCCTCGTCAATCCTGACATCTATTGTTTATTTATATCATGGGTATGGTATAGAACGTAGAGATTCCCTTGCTCGTGCTCTTTTTCGTGTTCTCTTGCGTCTCTGAACGCCTCCCATGCATTTACTGGCAAGCATGAATATTAAGATGTCCTGCAAATATTTAGACCATGAACTCGTACATATCCCCATTCTAGGCTTCCATGACGAGATCAAGCTCTGAGCACATTTATCTCCTGTTCAACAACTACAGTCAACAGCCCCCGCTCATTTCTTCCCCTTCTTCTTCTTCCCCTTCCCACCCTGTCCCCCGGCTCCGTGCTGTCCTCCCTTCTCAACCTTACCCCCTCCCACAACCGGAACCGCCTTCTCCACCACTGGCGTTCCCATCCCACTTTCCTCCCCCTCTCCCTTCTCCCCAGCGAGATCACCACTCTGCTCCTTCAGTTCTGGTAACCCGCTCATGGGACGCGCAAGCCGGCCGAGGATCTGTATTAGACGACTCACTTCTGCCGCTCTGGTGGTTCTATATTTTAAGGTTGCGCCGGATTTTGGGTCGTAGGTCTTTAGGACAAGTATCGTGCGCAAGGGCTCGTGGGGGTGGGGCGTGGTTGTAGTTTGGGTGAGAGAGGTGGCTTTGGATGGGTCTGCAGTGGTGGGCTTCTGTTTGCGGGGTTTGGAGGAGGGGGATGGGGGTTGTTTAATGGTGTATTTGGTTGATATGCGGGTCTAAAGACGTTAGCATTTTCCAGGGCTGGGAAGTTTCCACGACGTGGGGGAGGGGCATGGAGAGATAGTTGAATATGAGGACGGCGGACGTACGGTTGAGGGGCGAGCTTGGAGGAGGAGAGAGGATTGAGTGAGCCATTCTTGGGCAGTTTCTAGGTATGGCATTTTGGAGGGGTGTGGATCAATGGCGGCGGGCGTGAGAGTGAGTTGGGTTGTGCAGACATGACGAGAGAAAGTTCATGAGTTTAGATGCATGTGGGGAAAATAAGGTTGTGGCGTAAGTTTAAGGTGGCTGTGGCTGTGCTGTGGCTGTTTAATTTCACAAGGCAAACTATTTACTACGTGTTGTGCCAACTCAATATCACCTTCCAATTGTCCTTGTTTGAAACATTGAACTATAGTTTTCTTTGCACTTTCTCGGAACCATTTAGGTTCGAAAAAGAACTGCCACTATTACTACCTTCGACGTGAAGTAGCAAATTCCAGTCGAAGCTTTATTTTGAACATTGCTTCGTCTCTTAACTCGAGCAAGCCTGTCACTTAGAGCTTCGAAGGTCAACTTTGTCCAAGTCACCTTGACTATCGAAATTTTGCTAGGCGGGAGTGGGAAAAATTGCTGCTTTCCCAGCTCGATACGAAGAAGTCGAGGGGGGAAAGCGACGCACGAGCTTGCTCAATATATCACTAGCAGTCTACTTCGATTATGTTTTCTAGCTTTCAACATATGCTAAGTGTTATCCCGTAATTGGGGATGCTAAGAGCGGTTATTGCTGAGCCGCATCTTCAATGAGTAAGTAGATCGAAAATCTTCAAATAATAATGACCCTGAGTAATCGTCTGCTCTTGGTGGGGGAGTGGGTCACTTAAGCTGGCTATGGAAAAAATGGCCGGATAGGAAATTGCAAACAGATCAAGGCAAAAAAATCATCCGGTGGTACTTTCAAGGGGGTATTGATTGTATCTAGCAAACTTCATTCTACTTTGTAAGCGTTGTCGAAGCTCTTCTATTCCTATCTCCTTACAACACCACACAGGGATTAAAGTCGATTCTTGAAAAGTATTGTTTTAAATTCTGGTTTCCTCGTCAACAACATATAGATATAATAACCGCATATTGGTGGGTGCCTCAAGCTGAGGCGCACTGCGTATGACAGACTGTCGACGCAATATATTCAAAATATTTCGATGTTTCATTTGAAATGTTCCACACAGATGATCCCACTGTTTCAATTACAGGGTTTCGTAAGAGCCGCGCTCTAGGCCCGGAAAGAATATGTTTATTCGAAACAGTGGCGGCTGCGCTTAAGCTGCTATCCAATTTGTTCAGCACAAAACGGGGATACCATCTCCTGACAACATCTAAATGCCCATACTAGGCCATGTCTTATTCTGTATATCTCATCATCAACCCGTTTTAGCCATTATTCTCCGGCCTGTACCGAGTCGTGGAAATGAAGGATAGAGGCACCACCACCCCGCACAGTGTACCTTCATAGGAGCCACGAAAATTTTGATATGAGATGTAGTCCGTCTCAGAGCAATCTCTGGTTGTTTAAAAGTCTTGCATCCCGCTTCTTCCATCGTTTCGTCTTCTAAATAACAGTCGCTCATTCACTTCCCCTTCTTGTTTATCCCTCTATTTCTCGACACGATGCGTTTTTCAACTTCACTCATTGCTGCTGGGTTGGCAACATCAATATTTGCGGCTCCTGTTGCGGAACGCCAGGAAGAAGAATATGATGAGTGTGATGCAGACTACCCGACGAGTGTCCCAGCTGGTCTAGGGCAACAAACGTCTACATCTATTCCCACCCCCTTCACAGCCACCAAGACGGAGACAACAGTCCACTCATCCAGCGCCGCGACGATTCTCACAAGTCAGAGCTCAGTCGTCGTAGTCGTCAGCACCGCTAGCGTTCCAGATGAATCAGCTTCTTCTACCGAAACTGCATCGATTGATATTGCTACGCCTAATACAACAACTACCACCGCTACAACAGCCCAAGAAACCCAAGCCTCACCCTCGAAGGCCTCTTCCGTGGCAGCAACATCTGTCTCTTCTATCCCCGCTGTGACTTCAAGCTCAGCCACCTCTAGCGCTCCTACGTCGGCTTCCACCGGAGCTCTTCAATGGATTGGTGCAGACGAATCTGGTGCTGAATTTGGCAGCGCGCTTCCCGGTGTTCTCGGCACAGACTACACATGGCCCAACACCTCTGCTATCCAGATTCTCATGGATAAGGGTATGAACATCTTCCGTATACCTATCCTGATGGAACGCATCGCTCAAGGCACCATGACTGCTACCCTCGACGCCACCTATCTAGCGAGCTTGACTACTGTTGTTGAGTACATTACTGCTGCAGGTGGACATGCAGTCATTGATCCCCACAACTATGGCCGATATGATGGGACTATCTTCACTAGCACCAGTGATTTCAAGACCTTCTGGACCAATCTTGCTACTCCGTTTAAGTCTAACGATAACGTCGTCTTCGATTGCAACAATGAGTTCCATGATGAACCATCTAACGCTCTTGTTGCCGAATTGAACCAAGCTTGTATCGATGGTGTTCGTGCCGCTGGCGCGACAACTCAGTACGTCTTCGTTGAGGGAACTGTAAGTCACTAAATTTTGCCATGCCCTTAAGACCTAACTAAGCAAACAATAGTCATACACTGGAGCCTGGACGTGGGTCTCATCTGGTAACGGTGATGCCATGCTCAATCTTACAGACTCCTCTGACAAGATCGTCTACGAAATGCATCAATATCTTGACTCTGATGGATCCGGAACTTCCTCCACTTGCGTCTCCACCACTATTGGTGCCGAACGTGTTGCTGCCGCTACCGCATGGTTGAAGGCAAACAACAAGAAGGGTATAATTGGCGAGTATGCTGGTGGTGTCAACGCCGACTGCGAGACAGCAGTCACTGGTTTGCTTGATGCTCTTGCGGCTGCCAACGATGTCTGGATGGGTGCTTTGGTATGTCTATCCTCTTCTTCAATTTCATATAAAATGAGACAATACTAATGAACAACAGTGGTGGGGTGCCGGACCATGGTGGGGAACGTACCTCTACGGCCTCGAGCCGTCCACTGGAGTTGCATACTCCTCTTATATTGATCTCATCACTAAGTACGTCTAAATAACGTCACTCACGCCCACGCAAAACATAAGAAACGTATTGTATGATAGAAGGATAAGCGCCAAGCCGCGCAAGTTCGCTGGTTTAATTTCTTGTATATAGATTTTAACATTTGCGTTCTGCACTGAGAACCCCAAAATTATTACACATAGCTGAAGGGATAATATTATATCCATGAAACATGAAGTGACTCCTGCTGTGCAGCTCTTGAATGAAACGGAAGTTGGAATAGCAACTCTATCTTGTGACCTAGAAGTAGCTTGGGGGCAACGTTAGCGGGATACCTGAGGCAGGATGTAAAGCAGTAGAAAGAGAAGCGTAGGCGAGTAAGATAAATATATTTTACTCCTATCTATTTCAGTAGCACATTCGTTACTACACAAGAGCAATATCGTTTATTAAACTCTCGCTTATACAAACGATCGGGTTTTCGATGAGTGTAATGAGGGACTCGAGGAACTCACTATAGAAATTATGTGGAAACTAGACTAACAAAAGATAGAATTACTTGACTTGTTTAATCCCTAAATGTATTTTCCACCCCCGTAGCGTCTGCTTGTTCTTGGTAGTTTTCCAAAGGGATATTACGAATAGTCAAGAGTTTCTCTGCGCTCTTATGAATCATATTACTATACTCCCATAAGTTGCTAACCTTTATTCGTTGATATCTCGCTAAATACATGTGCCGCAAAGACATATAAGCTTACCTAAAGATATGTGGGCATAATTTCAAGTGCTTTCCTACTGCTGACTTATTACAACGTCTAAAATTCTAGATCCATTCACACAACCCTCTCGATTTTCTTCACAGTATATTCTCTACTATATGTGGAAATCCAGATGGAGAGACATCATGAGAGTTCTCCTAGTTAAACCTTACTTGTATAATGTTAAAGGTGGTCTTGAACTTGTTGAAGCTTATAGGAACGATCTTACTATTTCAGTCTTGAAGCATTTGCCATTTAAACATACATAAGCTTAGCTTTAGGTTGAGAAAAATGATCAGTATAGAAATTTACATGTACATTAGAAAGACTTTGTGCTCGGCTACAAAATAAGCTTAAAGTTTAATTTCTAATGTCCTTGGAATAATACTGCACGATTCCCTAGTACCTATTTTTTTAATCTTACCCGTTAGATTGGGTTATGTAAGTGTTTAACGTGCTATTCGCAAATGTGGTTATTGTATAACTTCAACCCTTCTAATTAGCTCTAGGAGAAAAGAAGCCCGAGTTCAGATAAGTATCTTGGTAGTACTGGCGAGCCCGAAGAGTTCACAACGAAGGCACAGAACAGCTCACATAAGAATTGTATTCTATCTTGGAGGTATAGCAGACCCACAACTACTGACTCACTTGAACTTGAAACCCCCGTTTTTGAATTTTAAGTCCAAAGTCAGCATTAAGGAAAGAATAAAGCGTTAACTAAACATCTAAATATCTCGCGCAGACTAGGTGATTCTTAAAGTGCACATATGAAGAGAGAATTTCCGCAAGCTCATCGGATAGCTCGGAATAGCTTCGTTTTTTCGGGTAATTCAATAAATCGTGTGTTTATATTAGCGAAGTCTTCTATCATTCGATTACCACGGTATTCCTAGGGTTCAAATAAGAGTACGCCCCTGCAGAAATGCCCTCCCGAGCTGAAAATGATGACGATATCAGCAGGACTACCCCTCCAATGGAGTGACCACAGTACCTATTTCGTAATTCCGGAGATTCATTTTCTACTTACTAGTAGGGGGGCTCCGGTTCCTAGCCTACCTCTGTAAGCACTCAGAAGCTTATTTATTATAAAAAAAGCCAATATGCGGGGGCGTGGGATCTCGCGGTAAGTGGGGCAACCCTTTCACCTTGCTGTCACAAGCAAAGGCCCTCTTAATCATGCTTCATTAACCTTAACTAATATTCAACAGAAACTTGATAGCTGGTAGAATACGTAGAGCAAAGGTATCGTGCACGCTTATGGTTCATGTGGAATTGTAGAGACATTGTATTCCCTAAAGATCCTTATTTAGGCTCAGCTCGCTAAAGCAACCCCTACTAGTGAACAACGAATCTTGTGAACTAATAGGATCAACAGAAACGATATTTTGTACCTGAAAAAATACCTGAGCACCTGATACCTTCCTATTCGGAGAAAGTGTATGGTCGCAACAGGGTTTAAAGATGGCAGAGGCGGAGGAAACATCACCAGGGGGTTGGAACTTCTGCCGCTTCTCCCATGGAGAAATTCCATAAAGCTAGAGACGTCCTCCCCTTCCAAAGGAAGAGGGAGACGCTGCTAATAGTGCGTTAAACGACCTCTTACAATGGCAATAAAAGCACTGAGCATACTCCTCGTCGCCTTGCAAGCCTGTCATGGCCTTGCACAAGTCTATACTGGCGGCGACACCTCCGGCTGCGGCAAGACCCATTGGTTCAATAGTATAACAGAATACTACACCGTAACTAGTGGTGGCATCTCTCGTAAATACGGCATCCACACCCCCGCTGGATACGACACAAACACCCAGTACCCCTTAATTGTTGGCTTTCATGGTTCTAGCAGCATTGGGCTCTTCCTCGAGGTTGATACGGGCCTAGACGAGGCACAATATACCGGCGACAAGATCGTAGTATACCCAGACGGCATCGATGGGGCGTGGGCGGGCGCAAACTACTCGACGGCTACAGTGCCGCAAGATTTGGACTTTGTTTGGGACCTCCTCGCTGATATAAGGACTCGTTACTGCATAGATAGCGCAAGGATATATGCGACGGGTCTTTCGAATGGGGGAGGTTTCGTGGGGACGTTGGCATGCAACGATACGGTGGGAGGAGAGTTTGCGGCTTTCGCGCCGGCCAGTGGGAGTTTTTACACTGATGCCACAGGGCCAGATGATGGATGCACACCAGCAAGGGATGTGACGCCAATGATGGAATTCCACGGTGGGGCTGACGAATCAGTGTTTTATAAGGGGGGTCAGGGAGAAGGTGGATATGAGCCGCCGATTTCAGATTGGTAAGTGTTATATACTTTAAGACGTTTAATGGATGTGGTGAGGCTAATGGAGACACGGCAGGCTGAGTTGGTGGGCTGAACGAAATAACTGCCAAACTCCCTACCAAGAGGAAGACAGCTTCCATAATGATGTTCACCATCTGATTTGGACCTGTGAGGGACAGTATGGAGCTCTCCAGCATTATAAGACTGATGATCAGAGTAAGCCCACCTCTTGTACAGGTTCCTACTAGACTACTTTACTAAAACACCCTAATAGAGCATGACTGGCCTTCTACAGAAATCAACTTCTCGCAACTCGCTGCACTGGATACTCCGACACACATCTCGGCTAGTAGCATCATACAGAAATTTTTCATGAACTTCACGAGGCCTGCCCTTGACGAATCATGCTCAGTATGAGTATATGAAAAGCAAAGGTGGTAAATTCTATATGAGTTTAATTGAAGCATGATACAGGCTATACTCCTAGCTTGCCTACAATCCGTAAACTGCAGTCCCCTAGTTTTTATTGTCTATTCCTTCTTTTGCATTACATGAGGCCGATCTGTTACGCGGAGGAGAGAGATCAACACGTAAAGACCTTAGTCTGCAATCCACGCATGATAGACTAAACAGCTAACCCCCATTCCCACCGCTACTTCTCCAAGTCTTCCTCGTCTTAGGAGTTCCAACCCTGTTTTGTATTAATATGAAGATCTTCAAAAAAAAAACCTAATAACTCCTTAGTTGTAGGCCTGCCAGCCCCTAACAAATTCTGTCTCTTTATCGGTACGTTCACGTATAAAATTTTGCAGCGCAACCACCCAACTTGTCTTCTATGCTGCTGAATACCCAATTACTCCATATATATTTAGTCCATATATATTTAGTCCACTAGCAAGATATTTAAGGGCTGCATGCTTTTAAAATTGCGATCGAGTACCTTGAGGTTTAAAAGCTGTAGTTTTATTGCACTATAATTTCTATCCTTAATACTTGAAAAGACACTTCAACCATCTTGATTCGTCACTCCCCTCAATCACGCTTCTATCCCTTTCCCAGCCTGCTACAATCAGCATTCTTCCCGCCTCAACAATACCTCTAACTTGCTCTTCAGTTCCCCAACCCGGGACACGGCTTCCCCAAACGACCAAATGTGTTCCAATGCTTATCATTGTCTTCGACGCCGCTTCCTCATCTAAGCCGCCATATTCTTCCATGAAAGCTTCGATGATCCAAACGCCGGCATCGATGTTCTTGAAGAAGGTTAGTTCGTAGAGCTCTGCAAACATTTGACCAAGGTCGAATTCCGGTCCCTTGGATACGTGTGAAAGTTCCCAGTCGATAACGTAGAGTGAAAGTGGGGATGTTTCGTCGGATGAGAAAGGTTCGTTAGAAAGTAAAACGCTTTTATATCGTCAGTTCATTCAAGTTTGAAGATTACCAAGACCAATAGTAAATTTAACAAGAAATTATTTGAGGGCCAGTGTAGCCGATAATGGCGTAGACAGGATGGTTGAACATACTTTCCAGTCCAAAAGTCTCCATGAATCAACATCCCAGTGTCTCTTTCCAACTCCTCCTTAATATTGTTCGCTACTGCTTCTAAAATATTTCTACTACCCCCGAGAATTTTAGGGAACATATCAATGGTACGCAGGAGCTGTCCGTAGTTAATAGAATACTTTAATGTCGCCATCTCGAGATTCTTTTTCATCTTCACCCTCAAGTTCGTCTGTGCCTCGCAGTTTGCCCAACGATGAAATTCTACAGTCCACGAACCGAGAGCCCGGCCCACTCTCACACATTGAGGCCGTGTGAGGGTATGTGCCAAGGCGTAAGTTTTCAAATCCACCGACGAATTGAGGTTGCTGTGAATTTGTACCTTTGATTCAGGGAGAAAGTCATACATGTGAGGTGTCCTGACCGTCATATTCTTATACACTGTAGGCGGCATCTCATGAAGCGCACTCAAGATTGTTTGCTCGAAGTCCTATCATATTTTAAACATCAATTTCAAAATACGAGCATTTAAAGCGTGGAGAGAACGTACAGCTCGCGTAGCAGTCAAAAGAAACTGTTGGTTCGAAGCTACATACCCCTCTGTATGCTTGATGACAACAGTCTTCGACCCATCTGTCAATGGCGTCTTGAGAATGCCGCGATAGACAAAGTTGGCTGTGCCTCCTGAGAGTTTCTCAAGCGAGGTACATTCGTAAAGACCCCCTTTGAGATTCTCTTGAACGGTGGAGAGGATGGATTTCGTAGCCATGGCGATCTCGGCTTGAAATTATTTGAAATTGTAAGATAATTTTCAGATAGAAGTAAAGTGGAAGTGAGAGCATGCAAAAGCTCAAGAGACTACTTGCGGTATAAGTCTTAGGGGTGCACTTTTACAACTTATACACTAAGTAGTAGCCCCCCACTAGTCCAAGCCTCGGCTTCTAGCCATGCAGTAATCCTTGTTTTGAAGGTCGAGCTGAAAAAGAGTAAACTCAAAGCAGGCAAGGCAGGTGGGCAATGTCACACAACGGTACCACGTATGAGTCACGCCGTTGTGTGAGGACAAGACAAATGACTTGGAGAATGAGACTATTAAGGTATCACAAACTAGCGCAGTGTTGGTAGAAAGGTAATCTTTCATATTTCCCAAGAGCAGTCGGTTGCTAATCAAGTTAATTAAAGTGTAACAAAGAAACTCGAGGTAGGAGTGAGCGATTTCGTCTAACTAACTTGAGATATATTAGCGTCTCCCGATGCCACCAATGAGAGTGGGGCAGTTATGATCGCTTGCTTCAAGCTTCCCAGCACTTCGCTCTCACGCCCTTGGGCAGAAAGAAGCCTTTTCCATTCCGTTCATACACTCTCAACACTTGACGATCCTCTTTCTTGCAAACCAGCATGCTTTTTCCTCCCTTGGCTATCTTTGCAACTTGTTTAATTTCAGTAAGCAGGCGTACTAAAGCGCTCAAATGTTCTTGGTTTTGGCTCTCCCAATCTTCAAGACGCTTTCCCATGCTCAACTTCTCTGGCTCCACCTCCACAAGTCCATCTTTATGCCGAGCGATTACCAGATTGTATGTCTGCGAGAACCAGAGCTGTGGTAGATAATACTGCATTTTTGAGCGACCTGCCCCCCCACTGACTGATTTCAATTCGAGGATGGCAGTATTATCTACTAGACGGCCTCTCTCGACCACCTTAACTTCGGTTATAGATGCAGCTGCAGTCTTTGAGTATTTCATATGGAGACCTGACAGTGCTTCCCCAAGTTCGTCTGCTGTCGGGATCTGGTTGACGAGAGTATCACCAATATACCCATCCGCTTCAAACCTGACTAGGGAGTCGATGCCACCGAGGTTATAGCGAACTATACGGTGATGCCCAGAACTTTCTTTTAGGTTTGCATCAAAGTTCAACAAAGTCTTTTCAAATTCGTGGCCGAATCCAGAATCTCGAGCTCCAGTGATGATTTGGACATGGTTTTCTTCCCAGCGTGTCAAAAACATTGTGTCTTCAATGATGTCGACATCAATCCGCCAGCTTTTTGCCACTTTGCCAGAAACAAACAACAACAACTTACGGAGACTGTTTCGATCTGTTACCAAGCTGATAGGCTTCATATCGAAGCTGGGGTGCATCGTGAGTAAGGCCTTGAAGAAGGGATCGAACGACGCTGCAGGGACGCGATGGCTATTTTGATCAATGAAGACTTGTCCATTGTCCTTTGCAACTTGATATGGAAGTTTTGGAATGGTCAACATTGCCGGACATCCTGAAATTCTGCATGAGTATATCAACCTTTCTATGAATCAGTATAGTGAAATAAGAACCTACCAGGCACAAATATCACAGGTTCATCTTGGTTGCTCCAATTATATGACGCGAGAAACTCGACGTCCTTGATCTCTATAACGTTGTTTGATTTCTGAATCGTAGATAGCTGCAAATCTTTCAGCGATGATCCAGCGGTCTTCATCATTTTCTGATTGATCCAGTTCTGTCTTTTTGCCTTCTTCTTCTCGGCTGGGGTGGAAGATGGACATGGCGAAGAAGTAGTCGAGGTTGTAAGATCTGAAAAAAGGCATTAATCCACGTGCACCAATGACAACTTAACTACCCAAAAATCAATGTGGAGCTAGAGCCAACTTGCTTGAAAAAACGCTGGGTACGCCTGAGTGGGTATATAGACACTGATCTCCGCGTTTGCAAGACCCTTTGAGCCAGTTCCTGCAGACTGGCCTGACCGAGGTGGCCGTATTTGAGGCCATATTGAGCTCCTGAATCCAATCTTAATGTATAGTCTGTTACTACCATGACTTTTCTCACTCACGCTTTCAACGGAAGAGTCTGTTGTCCAGTTGATCGAAAAGAGCTTCTGTTTGATGAGTATGTTGTGTCTACTGTAAATGATGAAACAGGGACGAAAAGTAGGAACCCGTTGAGTCAGCCACTCATATCAAGACCTTAGAAAATAGCAATGGAAATGTCGTTTTAAGTTAAGAGTAGAAGATAAAAGCACCAAGAGCTAGTTTATTCTCATTCAAGTTTATACTTTATTGTAATCATTGTTACAATTGTTGTTGGTTCTCATTTAAAAGTGTAGCTGGAGGGTGGAACCACTCTCCTAGCAAACAAACGCTAACCTCAATTGGAAATTTTGAACCTCATGTGAGTCCACAAAAGTTTAAACGGTCTACTCAATGCCTCATATTGTATTTCAATCTTCAAGACGGAGGATATGAATGTTTATCCTATATATCAGAGCAAAAATTAAAGGTGGTAGCATTAAGAGGACGAAGTGAAGTGAGAGTTCTGCACGTGACGTCTCGAAATAAGAAATGCACTAACTCTGATAGGTAGTTTCTGAGCTTCATTGCCTCAAAAAAAGTCCAAACGTTCTAGTTAATGCATCGCTTTGGGCCTAGGCGTTTGTAATAAGGTGTATATCAATCTTCGCTATAATTAAGAGCAATAAGTATGGTGGCGTCGCTGGGATTGAAAAGGGAAGAAAAATGAAGAAAAGGATGGTTTGTTGGCTAGCGGCCGCATCCTGCGTTTATAACCTCAATTCTATCGATTATCTATCCAGCATGAACCCACACATAACAAATTATTTATAGCCATCTCAAGCCAATAAGCTAGCCGTCGACCAAATTTCGATATTTATAGCTAGGTCTATCTGCATCCCCTTTTTGGCTTATGAATATGTCGGCAGAAGCTGGCAACCTCATTTGGATTCATGAAAAACTCAATTCTCAGAACAAACCGAACGCGAAGGACCCTCAAACTGGGTTTCGCACACGAAAGCCGCATACCAAGTCAAGATCAGGATGTCAAGGCTGCAGGCAGCGCAGAATTAAGGTATGTTGTGGTCCTGGTACCTAATGAAGGTTGGAATAGATCTTATCTCTATCAAGTCTTTGGCTTGCAAAATAGAAACTGGCAAAATTCGAAGTCCTTCAAATTGCATATTCACAACGCCAATTCTTTGTCTTACTCTTTTAAGACTAAGATTTTTCGTTTAGGAGAATGGATGAACTGACACAGATATAGTGTGATGAAGCAAAACCTCATTGTGGACAGTGTGAATATCGGAAAGTCCGTTGCGATTTCCTAGAGGTCCAATCACATCCAGGATCGAGCTTAGACGTTCACAGTCTTGACCATACTATACCTAATGTATCACATGCTACTATAGCACGTCTCCAGCTGTTTCTAGATGACTTCATTCCTTGCGCGCATTTCAAAAATCCAGCCTATAATCGAGGCGACTCTCTAGGACTCTTGAATCACTTCATTGAGGAAAAGACCCCTTGGCTCGGCTGCAAGCCATGCCAACAGGCCATGCAAACTCGTGGACTAGAGCTTTCTTTAGATGCTCCATATCTATTGCATGCCATTCTAGCAGCCTCGGCGAGCCATTTGAAATTCTTATTCCCAGACAAAAATAAATATACCATTGCTGCGACACTACACTATGAATACTCTTTAGACTCTTATACTGCCACTCTCGGACAGGGCCTTGATTCTAGTAACCGGGACCAGATTTTTGGGTGCTGCTTCCTCCAGTCAATCCTAGCTTTCGGGAACCAAGTGGAGCTATTAAATGAGGAGAACCCCTCGCAAGGTTTCGACTTTACTTGGCTCCGGGCTATGCAAGGGCTCCAGGTTTTGCAACAAACTATTGGGCCTCGCCCTCCTCTTGAGCCGAGCCTGTGGCTGCCTTTTTCCATAGAATCGAGAGGCTGTGAAGAGGGCGTGTGCCGCCATTCTGTCGAGGTCGCACTCTCGTGGGCATCTGAAACCTCGACATCATTACATCAACTCTGCGAGGTGTCACAAGATCCAACATCTATCAAAAATATTTACCAAATGCCTTTGATGCTATTATGCAACTTAATGCGGTGCGACTGGAACCAATCATCGATCGGCCTGTTCATGACATTCATTAACAAATTGACGGTTGATTTTGTATCATATCTAGATACTGGAGATGTTCGTGCGCTGCTTTTATTAAGTTATTGGGCAGCACTCTTCTCTCGGATCGATGAGTGGTGGATATCTAGATCTGCTAGGGCAGTTTGTTGGAGGATTTGTGCACGGCTGGCCCAGAACTCTGATCGTTCGATCAGGAGTCTACTGAGATTCCCAGCACGTATATGTGGGTTTCCACTGAATGAGTGAACCTGCACTTATTTCGGCTTAGATTATTATAAAAGACGGTCTGGCAGGTAACGTGATATCTCCACTTGGAATTCACAGCCGAACTTGAATGCTTCTATACAGTACTACATTATCTATGATATAGGCAGGTAGAATCTTGGCCGTACTATAGCTTGGCTAGATATTCTACGCACTAGAAGTGGGCACTCTTCCCCAGAGAGTCTTTGTCATACTTATCCAAAAACTTCTCGGCTGTGACCGGCACGACTGATGGGTATCTGTCGTTCTCTACATTGTCCAATCCTATTCCTGGAGCTGTCATCCAGTATTGATAATACATCCCCATCCAAGCAAACGGGTTTGTCGGCTCCGCTTTGAAAGCACTTTCCATGCAGCGCTTAAGATCCTCCCTGGTCCCTTTGCATTCAATAATGGGTTCTACGCCATATCTCTTTTTATAGAGGCCAGCCAACTCTTTAATGGATTTTCTGTCGCCAAGTACTATTGTGGAGGTTAGTAGTGGCCAATCAGCTCTTTATTAGCACAAAATAGCGGGAACGCCAGATACTACTAACCATTAATGAACCCTACAGCACTAGCATCAACCGCAATCTCAGCCGTGTACTCCGCCGCCGTCTCATATGTCGTCATATCGAACTTCTCATCCCCAGTACCATAATAACTAAATTTTCCCTCCTCTGCATTTACATATCCCAAGAACGGTGCAAACATAACCTGGGTAAATGCACCGTTCAAAACGTGCACAGCCTTGATCTCCCCGGCCGCCTCTCTTTCCTCAAGATAAGATGTCACAATCTTCATTGGATCCTTCGCGGGGTGGTCTCCGAGCTCCAGCTTTCGGAAATCAAAACTCCAGTCCGAGGCGATGTAACGAGGAACCTTCTCAAGGATACAGGCGTCGATTAGGGTCTTTTGCCCATCAATCATAAGGGTGTTCTCGCCGAGATAGCAACAAATGCAAACAGAAGTGCTCTTGAGTCCTGCCCGAAGAGCGGCTACGTCTGTGGAGGCAGCTTGAAAGAGCTTGACACGTGGATTGTTTCTAATTGTGGTGTCGACCTTCTTGATGTTGCGACAGATGCCGTGGATATAGACATTGGGGTGGGATTTTAGGAGCGAGTTGGTAATAAGACGGGCCATTTTGCCTGTGAAGCCGGCAATAGCAATTTTGGTCGTTGCCATCGTTTCTGATTTAAGATGACTTTGGAGCTGTTGGGTTCGTTTGTGTAGATGTTTGAGAGACTGTTAATGGATTCTCTCTGTCTGGGAACTTGATCTGTTTTATAGATTTTTGTCTCCGCCGAAGAGCTAAAGCCCCCTCACATCTCGGTCTCGGCTTTGGGATATAACCCGAAATATTCATTTGATCCTGCTTCATTTAACTAGATCTACAGAGCAATGCCAACGTTTTTCATCAGGGGCATATTCTAGCAGACGAATACGTTCTGAATTAGGATTAGCTCACCCCGCATGCCCAGCCCTGTATAGGCTTGTTGTAAGCGAGTACGCTCTCGAAAGGGAATAGCTTATGTGATTTCATTCCTACAGTTACTCTAGCGAATGGGAAGCATCTCCTGGTTGAAAGCTATACAATACCAAGTAAACGGAACGATGTAGCTATTAATAATGTAGAGATGCGTCACTACACGGCTTACAAATTTGTTTCTTGCTCGGCATTCCCACCTACCGTGGGTAGCGAAGGAAAGAAGAAGTCAGTACTTTCATCCCTTAGCTGTCACGTGCGTATGCTTCGTTTTCATCTTCGCGTTTCATGCCACAAACCTTCAAATAAGAACTCAGACCTAAAACCTTGTCGGTAGATTACTAACCAACACCACGAATCCGTAGTATCCAGGGCAACAAAATTCTTTATATCGTAACTGGCTTTACTAGAAACTATGCCCCATCTAACCTTTGCACATTCAATTGATTCCGTAATTTCATTCCGCATATAGCGAGAGGCTAGGCTGACTATCTGAATTTTGAATGTCATTCGCAATGCCCTCTCTCCCGTCCATGTATTCGTATCCGCTTTTCCACCCTGATATAAGCCCCCTAAGCAATGCCCTCAGTAGAAGGTGAGATCGTCCCTAAACGCCATGCTAATGCACTACACTTCCCTCCAAAAGAATACAAATCGCTAATATGAGAAATATCACTTTCCGTCCGGCCTCCCATTGTCTCGCTTACTCAGCAGCTCCCTGGAACCGCATCCCCATAACCCAGCTGCCCTCAAACTCAACACCCTTCCGAACCCGGGTGCCTGCTTTCTTCCATACCGCAGCTCCAAGACCGAGATCCACAACAGAGAGCTGCCATTCCTTCCCTCTACTAACACCACCCTCGCTCACCACCCCTTCGCCTAGAATCATCGCTTCCAACAATCCCTTCTTAGGCGCCCCCATAGCTGCAACGAACTTGGAATGGATGTAGAGTCGCCTTCCGTCAATGATGCTAACTTTGCCAGTGGTAGGATCAATACCGGTAGGAATATCAATAGCCAATACAGGTGCCTTGCTTCGATTTGCCCATTCAATGAGCTCGTAAGCTGTAGCTTGATCGCCCGTTCTCAATTCTTCGAATGAGATTGTCAAGCCTAAAAGACCGTCGACAATCAGTTCGATTGGTGCATCTAGATTCTTGAGATATTCGAGAAGCTCGACCTTGGCGACGACCTTGCCTCCAAAGTTTCGAAACACCTTGATTTGACGTTTCAAGCCGACTAATAATTCTGAATCTCGTTCAAGACCTAGCACACATACGACTACATTGAGGCCATGGTTGCGAATATGCCTGCCACTTGCGACTGCTCGGAGACCGTTCTTGTTGTTTCCCGCAAGCACAACTACAGTTGGGATGCTCGTAACTTTCCCCTGAGTCAAGCCACGTTCTCTGCTATTCAAAGCTCCGAGGGCAACCTCGGCAATGCCTCGACCAGCGTTTTCGGTCATCATGTCCTCTGTAAGGCCAAGTTCATTGTCTGCAATATTTTCAAGGTTGAGCATCTGAAGTGCCGAGATAGTCTCGCATCGCCGCTTAGACGGCACGAGAACGAAGCCCGAATCCGGAGAACTTGGGTTCTGCTATAGTTAGTATGTAACATACTATGTCGTATCAATCACAACATTACTTACCGATTGTGTACGAGGTGGCGGAGCAGTGATAATCGAACTTCCCTTTCGAGACTGAGATCGCCGACTAGTGGATATCTTGCTCTCTCCCCTTCGTGAAACCCTACCACTACCTGAACCTTTTTGACTTGCTCGCTCCTCTTGCTCACTCTCACCAGCTTCACTCTTCCAGAGATCCTTCCGGGCCGCACTTGGTACCTCGAGGACATTCTCGGTGTAGTGGAGATTTTTGCCACCAGCCGTGCCAGGCTTTGCCTTAGGTAATCTATTGTGAGAGACAAGACGGTCCTCTTCCGCAATACTGTCTTCAGCTTGTATTTGTGTAAAAACAGTGCGCTTGTCAAATTTGGCAAGGCCACCAACAAAGTCGAAGTCTCCCATGTCCTGCACATCCGTAGCATCCTCTGTAGCCCAGCCGTTTTCCTCCCCCTTGCCATTCTTCCGTCCATTGCGTTTTTTTAATGTCGCAAAAGGTTGGAATGATGGATTGGGCTCTAACAATGGCGTCTGTCTCCAGCCTTGCGATTTCGTAGTGTCCTTCGCAGGTGTGGCGGCAGGATCTTGCACAGCATCATCAGCTATTTTCCAACCACGTCCTTTCCGTGGTTTCCGTTTCCGTGGCCGTGTCTTTTGGCCTTGTTGTTCCACTGGCGCCTCTTCCTCGATCTCAAGCTCCTCTTCAACCAGGAACCCAGGCGAAGCATCTCGGACTTGGTCCGAAAGGCTTGCTTGCTGCATAGGTTCGGCTAACGGAGTAACTTGTGGAATTTCCCGTAGTTGTCTCTCCTCCCGACCCGTAGCAGTTCGTGCAGAATCCTGCCTATTCATAGAGGCTGAGTGCCATTGCCCCGGACCAGGTACCGAGGGTCGGCTGACTGGAGTAGGCCTCTTCCCAACACTTACAATCGCAGGATCTTCGAAAGAGGAGGTCTTCGAGATAGGGATGGCCTGAGGAGGGATATGGTTGCGAGTAACATTTTCGTTTGGAGCTTCCACCAACTCAACAATTTCTGCAGCTTTGATGGTGAACTCCGAGACATATTTCCCGTTTGCTGGGCAGGTAACTGATAAAGAGAACAAGTATTAGCAAAAACGTATAACGTTAAATGTCGGCTCGAAAGTAGAAGTGAAAGCTAGGATCATGGCGAATTTAACGTTAATGAAGTTGCATTGGCAACCAGCCTTTAGTTCAAGCTTGGATACGTGTCTCCGGAATCAACTAGACATCTACATCCAAGCGAATTGGAGTTCTTTCTAAGCTTACCATTCCTCAAAGTCAAGCTCTCCCCCGGCACAATACCACTCACGACCCCTCTGAGTTGAGCTCCTGGCGGATCACTCAACGTCACCAACATGGTGAGCCCAATAAAGGTATTGGACATGGTGTCGGGCTTTGTCTATTGCGATCTATGGTCTCTGACGCCGTGCCGTGCTGTTCTCTCCGCCCTCCTGTACGTCTTCGACCTGAATTCCAAGTGCGACAATGCGGTGGAGGTGCGTAGGTGAATTGTGAGCAGAAAGAGCTGCAGAGGGTGAGCTTAGTTGGGCTGGGGGATGGAAAGGTCGGTGGTTGATCGTCGAGGAAGCTGCAGTGTTGTGGTGACACAAGAGCTCAGGTATATTTTTTGGGTGATGCCGACGGGACAAGCGCTTCCGGGCCGTGAGTTACTTATCGGCAGGCATGGCTATCTAACCGAGTCAGAATGTCCAAACGGTGAGAGTTCTTCTTTGCAACGTTCCAAGATAAATAATCACTTCTTCTTGGAAAAGAGACTTGGGCCAAAGTTTCGTATGACAAAAATGCCACCTCAAATCTGGCCCTTTGGAATATCCCGGATCTGAAGCTATTGGCTCCACCAGAGTCCTCGCTCAACTGTGGTGCCTCTTGGCCAGCATTTAATCCCAGGACTTTTCCATTCCACACCGCGAGACAGAAATTGCTCATGTCTTCAACTTTACTCTATTCTATTTACTCCGATTGGGTCTACCGCTGGAATGTATGTTGTGATCGTGTGCATCTGTCGTTGGTCGTCCCTCCATCACTCCTAGCCGAGGCCCATATATTTCTTCTATTCAAGGGTAGGCGCTACCCTGGCAGCAGAAGAGCTGAAATTTTCGTTAACATAAATGTCGGGATACGAATACTCATGGGGGAATTGTAGTGACCGAAGGTTAGGGAGTGAATGAGGTCACGTGTATAACGGTCTCAATTAAGTTAGCTTAAGCTTAGCGATGAGGGGTTCAATCTGTATAAGGTAGCGACTATATCTCTTATAGAAGCTAGCTCGCTGATTCACACTTCGATTTCACCTTTCAGCAGCTATTGGTTTCTCATTTGTAAGGTATAAAATCCGAGAGTAAAAACAACGGTTTCGCTAAGTGTTACATATTTCCTTATCATGTTACTTAAAGTGCCGGCGATTAAATTTAACTCCTTCTCGAAGAAGAGACCTTAATTGATCTTCCGAGTCAAGCTTCAGGTCTCCCGGCGTTAAGGGCAAACTCCTAGGAGTAATCTGGAGAGAGTCTACTTCTAAGGTGTGTCTTTCGATAGTGCTACTTGCTAAAGGCCGATGTAGGCTCTGTCGAAGCTCCTGCGTAGTCCTTTTATTAAAAAGCCCTGTGTTACTGTCCACCTCAATAGTACTCAGGTTGACTGGCCCTGAAGTCTCTGTGAAGTCACCCGTTAGCCCAAGGCTAAAGAGCATTGTGTCTCTAGTTTTTGTAAGGCGAGGGATTTTCTCTTTATCCGTGCATCTCGTAGCGTAGAAGTTGATTTATGGTTAACGCGAGAAATATGATCGATTTCAAAGTTCAAGCCATCATCACTGTAAGGAAGAAGCTCTTTCCCATCATAATAAGGGCATGTCACCATGACTGCCCTCAGTTCTACCAAGTAGTGTACGGTTAACCATCTATGAGGGCTGAAAGTCGCTCCATGTACACTATCGTTAATTCGACTTCTCATAATTGCTCTAATGTCGTCTGTCTCAAGGAAATCCTTAGCTGTCAGATGTAGATAGTGCAGAGTTGATTGGAGATAATGCTGTTCTGCAGAAATGGGCAAGGTCTCGCATGGTTGTAACAAGTCCTCGTCTGCATCCTCTTCCTCGAACTCCTCAAAACTATCCCCACAGGCGTTCGAATTGCGGAGTTCCAAGAGGCCGGCACATTGGCTCATTAGTCGCAGATGCACCTGATAGCATCTGGCTAGCCTCGTCTCTTCGTGTAGATTTTCGAGCGGATTGGATTCGGACTCCCCGGAGTACCAAATAGTCAAAGCGCTCAGCAGCTCTTGAGATGCACTAATAATAGCGAAGATTTTAGATGACCTTGCCCAGTATTCAAATTCTATTCTGTCAAACATATGTCTGTACAGTCGTTCGAGATCTTTGGGAAGCTCGTCAACTTTCCTCTGAAGATCCGAAAGCTCATCGCCATTGCGCAATCCTCTAATCAAAGAGTTCACCACTAGTCGAACCCAAAGAAATACACCCTCCGCCTTTCGTACGATGCTCAAATAAAAGTCAGACATATGTTTAGGGTTTGCCTGGAGCATAGTCTGCATGAGATGTGACTGAGCAAAGGCATGTGTGACGAACATTCGAATATCGGCATGGGTAAAATTCTGTAGCTGTAGAGATGAACATTGTTTCCCCCCAAAATGGGTTTCAAATATCGTCTAGGGCCGGGTGGAGAGACATATTTTTACATTGGACCTTAGACTCGCATGCTTTAGTAGCTTTGCCAAGGTCTCCATCTCGTCTTCGGTAGCCTCGTCTTCGTCGAGCCCATCAAGGAGTAGAAACACTGTCGTTGACGAGGCACACTCCTTTAGAGTATTGTGGAATAGTTGAAGGAAATCATTTTGAGTCCACTTCAAACATGCCTCTCGAGACGTTCTATGTATAACTCGAGTTGTTGCTCTTTCATTAACGATTTTAATTTGCCGCTCTTTACCTTCCTGACGTTTCAGAAGCTTCAGCTCTTCTGCTAGGGTTTTCTTTTCTCCGACCCGAGTCTGCTCCAGTGTTCTCGATATAATAGAGCTGAGGGCCGTCCATTTCTCGGAGCACACAATCGGCAGGAGAGATTTCCCTTGCTTAAAGACTTCGTATAAAATCGTTCTCAGAAGGCCGTTGAGGGAACGTTGCTCTGGCGCTCCGGCAGCCCAGAAGTAGAAGCAGGCTCGTAGAACATTTCTTTCGATATCCTCAGCTCCGTGCAAATAGCGGCTTAATCTTGCGTCATCTGCGATGAACTTCATAAGGATCGACTTTCCAGATCCAGCTTTACCATTAATCCAGAATATTCCAATGCCACTCTCTAACCAATCAACGAATCCGGACTATTGTCGATCAAAGATCCAATCGAATGTACTTCTGTGCGAATTGACAATGCTCTTATGGGCACTCTCTATTCCATGATATCGACAGTCCATTGTGTTGAACTTCAAGGATTCAAGAATACCAAAAAAGTAAATCAGTAAGAAATTGCAAACACGTAACCTCGGAATAATTACTCGTTTCTGTGATGAATTGAACCTATCGAGATAATTCTTGGTTATATAAAGTTGTAAGATTTGGAATGGGAGTACCTTTCATCTTTGAAGTCAGTAATTTGGATTGTTAAACTAGGCTTGCTAAAAGTAATGTCACACACTGGGACTTTCACTTGACTCTTCTACATCTCTGACTAAGTCCCCAATAACGGCTGAAATATCTCTGACTCCTTTGTCCTTGACCATTCCTCGGTGATCTGCGTTAATAGATTCGACAATTTCCTTCGACCATCCGATTTTGCCAGAGTAATCTTCAACGACCTACGTAAGCTATTAGAAACCTCTCGAGACCCAGAATTCAGATAAACTAACCTTTGAGCTAAACCCTTTTAATCCTGTCATCGGACAGCCTTCTAGGAATGAGTGAATCTTTATTGGAGATTCGTCAAGAAGTTTCATGAAGTCTTCTTGAATGACATCAAGAATTTCGGCATCGACCTTGAGATTATCAACAAGCTTCGACTTGTAGTCTATAAGGGCAATCGTAGCTAGGTTTGTAGTTATTTTAGTCCATTCTACCATAGTAGACCCTCGATGTGGGGTGCTGCAAAAGACAACAGCCCGAATGCGCCGATGGCATTCGGTGTATCTAGAGTGTGGGCTAGTTTGCATCTGCCGCATCGCCTAGAAGTTGTTAAGGGACTGTCAGGGGAGATGCTGACCTTATTCCTAAGTCCCCGTTCTAGCTTCACCATCAAATCTTGGCCATGATGAGTGATGCTGTTCTTGTCGTAACCCTTGAATAAGGTGATCACATCGGCATCGTAGCCGTAGGTCCTCCGGAGCTTGGCCTTTCTTGCGAACCGCTCTGCACAGCAGACACAGTCTCAGCGTTTGACCCACGCATGAATCTCAGCAAGCTAAACAGAGCCGAGCCATGCTTTGGATGCTTGCGAAAGGATTCTGGGTAGCGCACTCCCATGTACGTCGAGGATGGCCTCTGAGTCCATGAACAAAAATAACGCTGTGTGAAGTTAACATCACAGTAGCGCCTATCCCTCTAGGAGTTGCGGACTGACTTCACTCTTGGTTGGGGTCTGCATCTGACCCGCTAGGGCCTGGGGAAGACGCAAGTCAACCCAGTCCGGTTAATGGAGACCTGCGACGGTCTCCATCTTCGAACTATTAGCATTATTGTCAATCAGCTTATCCGATGAAAGGTGCGTGGTTGTATGTTCAGCCGCATCCATCAGGCTGGGCACCGCCCCCGCATATAACGGGACCTATGGCAATCAGAAAAGTAAGTCAATACATGACTTACTCGGCGGTTTTGATTGGCCTACAAGCGAGCCAGCTTGCCATTCACTCGTTCTTTTGTCTGAGGATCGAAAACGTGTTGAATCCAGTGCAGACTGGTCGCTGTATCTGGATTAGCATTGTCGGGGTGACTGTAATGCCACCCCAGGGTAGGATGAGTTGTCCAAGTGGCCCTGTGGGTGGCAGGCAGGCAGGGACAGACGTTATAAATATATTTGTAACTAAAACTAAATGGGTTCTAGGATGCTACCATTCAAGTATCCGTGCAATTTTTTGTACGCAGAGAGCGGAACATCATATTCCAGTAAAGCCTTCGCCTCGAATACCTTACGCTTCCCTAGTTTCTAGGGGATTATCTATACTTCAACGCCACCAGCCACCAGTTCTAACTAGGCCGTCTAAGCCCTACTAGTGACGCCAAAAAATGCAACATCATCAAATATATCAAAACACCAAACTGTTCATTCATACGCAGCCATAATTTTCTCTTCCTCGTCAAAGTCGTAGTTCTGTGCCTGTGAGGGTCTTGGATATCCACTATCTTGAGTCTTGTCCTTCGTTGCTGCTGGTGGCCGAGTGACTTTAGGGTGCTCCAAAGCTTTGTTAACGCTGTAAAGACTATTGTAGAATTGTGCGACTCTTGGATGTGCCATAACTTTGCTCTTGTCAAAATTCTGAACTTCGAGTCCAGCCTGGGTAGTAGCTCGGCTGAGAGCTACGTAAGCTTGCCCTTTCTCGAAAACCCTCTTAAGATCAATCTTCACCCTTTCGAGTGTCTGGCCTTGTGCTTTGTGGATCGACAGAGCCCAAGCAAGAATTAGCGGAAGTTGTGATCGTTGTGCTGGCACCTCGCCATTTGGAAGTTCTATCTTCCATTCTTCTGGTTGTACCAAGAGATATCTGTAAGTCCCATCCGCAGCCGAAAAGTGAACAAGCGGAAATTCCTGCATTGAAGAGATATTGGGCTGGCCTTTCGATGAAAAATTGGCCCTGATCTTCGCTCGACTTGCTTGTGCTTCCTCGTCTAGAGCTTCGATGGGAGTGTCTGTGTTGAATGCGTCTGGATTATTATCATATATTTCGAAGGTCTTCTCGCTCATAAAAGCAACCACCTTCCCAAGAGATCCATTCACAAGCCCATCGTC
Organism: Ascocoryne sarcoides NRRL 50072; assembly: GCA_000328965.1. Taxonomy (NCBI): domain Eukaryota; kingdom Fungi; phylum Ascomycota; class Leotiomycetes; order Helotiales; family Gelatinodiscaceae; genus Ascocoryne; species Ascocoryne sarcoides. The sequence goes on from KB205941.1 coordinate 3,046,775, forward strand.
CATGTTTTTGATGAGCATGACCTGGGCACCTTTTTTCAACTCGATTTGCTTTGGAGCCATCATATTAGAGAGCAATTTGTCTCGCATATTCAAGTCTGTGATAGTTCCGCTATCAACGGCAACATATTTGTAGGATTTTCCCTTTAAGTCACGCATCCTAAAAGCGTTGGAATTTTCGACTTCATTCCTGGTTGGGAAACTAGAAATTTCGTTAGCATATGCACAGCTCAGCAGAGGAGGACAAATATACAGTTCAGTGGCATCCAGTGCGTCTTCATATTGAATTTTTCGACTAAGTTTCTTAAACGATGCCACAGTTTCGTTACTGATTTTACCTAAACGCATCTCATTGAGCATATTCGCGAATACTAGAAACAAACATTAGCCTTATTTCTCCATGCAAGAGAAGAGGACTCACTTGGATCCTTTTGACGAAAAACCTCTGTTAAACCAATCGTGTGATTAATAGCTGTTGACCATGTCCCAGCATCGAATGCGAATTTGACACCTCGCGATTTGTTATCATAGTCTGGTACTGGTGGTAGTTGGAAAAAGTCGCCAGTGATAACAAGTTGAATGCCACCAAAAGGCCGCCCATTATTCCGCAACGCCCTAGCAATTCCTTCTAATTTGTCGAAAAGGTCACCGTCAACCATCGAGATTTCGTCAATAACCAAGATTTTCGTCTTAATCCAACGAGTCTTGGCCTTTGGGTTCCTCTTGATTTTTCTAACAAGAGTTGGCACATCCTCCTTGCCAAGTCCAATGCCTCCGAAGCTGTGTAAAGTCACTCCGCCAATATTACAAGCGGCCAGACCCGTTGAGGCGGTAACAGCAACACGATCGCCATCCCGGCTATACTTCTTCTTGAGTTCTGCAATGATTGCTCTCATCAAGACGGATTTTCCCGTTCCTGCTGATCCTGTAAAAAACACGCTCTTTTGTTGATTCACAACTAAATCGAGTACCCTTTGTTGCTCTTGGCTGAGGGTGATAGGTGTCATGGCAGCAGCCATGGCTGCGGTATTACGACGTTCTAGTGTTTCTAGTTGTGTCTCGTCAAGCTTACGGGCTTGGTGTTTATCCTTGAACTTCTTCTTCTCTTCCCTGACGGCACTTCCAGTGGTGTTCCAAGGCATTTGTTTATCTTTCTTATCTGCCGGCAATGGGGTAAAAGCGTACACTGAACTTTTCGCTTTGCAATCCTTAATGTAATGGCCAGGTTTTTTACATTTGAAGCATAGTACGCTCTCAGACCCTACAGCTTCTTCCTCGTCCTCCTTCGAAGACGCAATCTGATCCAGCTCCGCCTTTTTTTGGGCCCAAGGTAATGCCCTTCGTTTCGCAGGCCGAGGATTCGCATCGGCTGGTTCGTCTTCAATTTCATCGTGGCTCGCAAGTGCTTCTCGTTGCCGTCTTAGTCGTGCACCGGGAGGAGTGATCTTATGTGAAGGTGAAGAGGATGACCACGTTGGGGCACTGCTTGTGGGAATAGGGTTAGTGTGAGGCCGTTGGGCCTGGGATGGAGTAGAGGGCGAGGTTGATGGGATTTGCTTATGCGAAACAGGTTTCGGAGGTGCTGGCATTGACATAGGCAGCTCGTAGTCCATAGATAAGTCGATATCCGCATCATCTTCAAAATCCATATCATTCAGGTCGAAGCCATAGTTGGTAGATGAGATCCCTTTAGAACTCCCAGATTCATCTTGGGTAAGGTCTATCGGATCGGTAGTATTTTTAAAGGCACCCTCTTTGCTAAAGATTGATGATAATCCGCTCGAGGTACAAGACGTGGAAGCCGTAGATGATCTCTTCATGCTTTGCTTGACATTGGGAGACCTTGCCCTCAGTGCATTCGACGAATTTTTGTAGCTAGTGTAGCCTACAATAGACTGTGAAGATGGTCGAGGGTTTTTGAAGGCGTCTCTGATATTCCCATCCGATGCGGGGCTACTAGAGGGGAACAATGGCTTCGCGAGATCGCCCTTCGGCTTCAATGCTGCGTGTTCTTTAGTAGCCCGTCCTAACATGGCGTCGGCAATGGATGAGTATTGCGAATAAAAGATTTTCGGAAAAGGTGCATTGAGATTCGATCGATAAGGGGTGGTGTGCACTTTCCAGCACTTCGCAAGCAGTCCTCGAGAAGAAAGAGAGAAGGCTGGAAAGGCAATTGATCCAGCCGGCATGCAAAGTATCAGGAGGTGCTCGTGAATTGGGTTCAATCCATCAAGCAGGAAATACGTTTACTGTATACCATTTGATGCGAGTCTTACCTTCACGCGAAGGAAGCGCGACAAAAATACGCTAGCCGGAACGGAAGTGTAATATATTGGCTATCACGTGGTACATATTTGTTAGTCAGCAGCACTAGGCCGGCTGGTGGTCCAACAGAGTTCGCTTCTAAACAGTCTTCACGGGCGTGTTTTTGTCGTATATATCTTTAAGGTTGTCCTTATTCGACAGCCTCTCACCTAAGAGATTTGGGAACGGTTTATAGTAGAGATCCTATGTTTGCGCGAGCCTTAAACGAATATCACTCTTCTCCGCATCTGCTCCCTCTTATTTAATAAATTCAGTCAACTAGCAACCTAATTCTACCGAAAACAATCAACAGGTCTCAAAGTTCGACAATTCAAAGGGTCCCTCTAACTATAGCAACTTACATTCTCGCCCTTCTGGGCACATATGCAAGGATTAAAGCATCCATAAAGACTTCTATGGCAAGGTGGTATAATAGACGCCAAAGCAGAAGGGCTGCTACACCATGTTAAAATCCCTGCAAAGGATTTATCAAAAGCTTTAGAGTTCTTGATGAAGATTGAAAGTATTTTCGGCTTAACGTAGCTTCGGGCGAAATATATGGGTTCAATAGCAGACGCCGTTTAAGTGGGAACTGGCTCTCATATAGTAAAACATCTCTTCATGCCACTGGTCGACGATTTTAACTATACAAACTGCTAGAGTTATAGCTTCTTTTCCATCAACGACTTCAGATGTAGATTTAAAGAGTGCTTCTCATGTAAGCTATTCGAATGATAGGTTAACGGCAATTGATGTAAACGAGCACTAGAAGACGGAAAATAATGAGGTTCAGAAGATGACACTCTCAAGGGAGACGTCGAATACAGGGAGTAAAGGGGCAGGCTGTTTTGCTTATTGACGGAGCAGAAGGTCTCTCTCATGATTATATAATGTATATTCCCATACCTTTAATTTTTCCTCAGGCGCGAAAGCTAGTCATATGATCACTTTAAAACCGTTCAGATCAAATCTCAAATCGAGAGTCATTACAGGGTTCTCATCTGTACAGCCTATGTAACTACCTGCCTCCTTCGGTAAACACAACAATGACAACAAGTTAAGACGAACGAACTGGGTAGTCGCTAAAGTAGATTCGTGGACTCATGAGGACGAGGGCGAATGAGATGGACATAATCGGCATGCTATAAATACCCAACAACAAAGTCGATAGCCTAGGAAAACAACTTTTGGTGGACGCGACATCACCTATCCAACACTAATGAACACAATAATAGGAAGAGAAAGTGCATCTTGAAATGAAAAGTCCCTATGCAAATTTTCATACTGGGTGATCGGCCTAACCACAAGCAGGTTATCGTATGCGAAGAACAGATGCAGAAATACGAAGAGAAGAGCAGCATCATGACATGATAATCCAGGATCCCCCACAAACAAACCAAACCGTGAAATCGTTTCTCCGAGATGAGCGTCGCAAGGCCAAGATCAATCGTGAGAAGTAAGACCAGTCGTGAGAAAATCAGTCATGAGAATCATCCTTGGTAACCGCCAAAGCCATTGCCAAAATTTTGTGCAGTAGGAGCACTCCACTGGGGATTAGCAGTCTGTTGACCGCGACCATACCCCCCAGCGCTGGCAGAGCCTCCGTATCCCATTTGTGGGTTTGCATATTGCGCTGGAGATTGAGCTGGTGGTCCGCCATAGCCTTGTTGACCAGCAAATTGGGCTGGAGCCTGCTGGTTAGCCATCGGTCCGGCTGGTTGAGGTCCTGGTTGTTGAGGCATACCGCCATATTGAGGGAAGTAAGCGGACGGGGTCCCTGGGTAACCAACAGGAGTGGGTCCAGCTTGAGGGCTATAGCCTTGTTGAGATCCGTCAAAGCCTGCTTGGGCAGGCGCTTTGTCTTTACCCCACTATAATATTATCAGCTTGTGAATCCTAAAGAGATGGCATATATTACTTACACTGCATTTGAGAGGACGCCCATTCACGTTGTAGCCACTCAATTGACAGATGGCCATCGCAGCATTCTCATGAGTATCCATCTTAACGAAAGCGAACCCGCGATCAGCTTGGAATCGCGTCTCGACAACATAACCAAAATTTTGGAAAAGGGGAACGAGGTCATTTTGAGTCGTATAGGGAGTAAGATTGCCGACGTAGCAGGTGGTTTGCCATGCGGGAGTTTGTTGAACAATCATATCATAGCTTTGGACGCCATGAGTCGGGAAGTGATGGTGGCCGAAGGGAGTGGTTGGAGTCATGCCCATGGCCGACATGGCCTGCTGTTGGGAAATCGATGGTTGACCCTTTTGGTTAGCCCAGTTGCAGCGGATTGCACGAGATCCAAGCCATTCGCCGTCCATAGAGCTCAAAGCCTTTTCAGCATCTTGGCGCTCACGGAATGCGACAAATCCATAGCCTCTGGAGCGACCAGTCTTCATATCCCACATTACACGAGCTTCCGAAACAGACCCGAAGGCAGAGAAAGCCTGGAGGAGAACTTCATCGTTGACTTCATTGGACAGATCGCCGACGAATATATGGAAGTGGTTCGACGTGTCTTCCTTGTTGGAGGTGTTGGATTGATAGGCCCAGTTGACGCGGATTTCCTAAAAACCATCAGCTATTTGCAAGAGTGTCTTCTATGCCGTTAAGACTAACCGCCTGGTGGACGCGTCTACCATTCAAGGTCTGCATGGCTCGTTCTGCCGCTCCAGGATCGTCGTATTCAACAAAACCGTAGTTGAATCCCTTAGACTGAAACTAGACTGCGATTAGCATGCTGTAGTTGTAGATGGGGACAAGATAAGATACGGCGTTTGATAGCGCCGGTGAATGATTCGCCTAAGAAAATCAAGCTAAAAGTGTACGAAATCCATTTGAGAATTTGACGCAGTCTGTTTCGGGCTGGAGGTCTCAAGGATTTGACACAGAAAAAGTTGATACTGACAGCACCTACATTCTTGTCAGGAATGATTTTGACGTTCTGGACATGGCCAGTGGTCTCAAAGATTTGACGCAGCACATCTTCAGTGACTCTTGGATCCAACCCTCCAACATACAGCGCTCGTTTGTTGGGTTCGGGTGCTGCACGGCGCACAAACCCGCCCTGGCTGTCAGGAGACATCATACCTCCATTCTCACCCAATGGAGATGTTATAGCAGTCGGAATCGGATTGGTGTTCTGAGGGATTATGACAGGAGCGAGCGGGGGGGGCGGCATATGAGAATTCGCTTGGCCATTATGCCCGTTCTCATAGCCTGGGGCACCGGCAGTAGTTTGCGGAGGAGGTGGGAGCTGGGCGCTCGAGGGAGGAGGGCCATTGTCCGCCATCGTAAGTAAACTCGTGGACTGAGGAGGTATAAATCGAAGTTTCGCAGAAAAGACGAACGGTTTATATTAAAGGCTTTTGGGGTCGATCCACAGAATGCGCAGAAAAAGGCTGGGAAAGGCGAGACAACAAGAACGAAACTTCCGAAGCTCTAAGGCGTTTGCGCAGGTATTGCGATCTTGCGTAACTCGAATGATGATAAGAAGCGCACCCGAGACTCGAAAAACCGAGAGACGACGACGACAGCGAAATGGTTCGAGGAAAGTGAACGTCGACAGTGAGGAGAAATCGCAGTACAGAGATGCGATAAGTTAACAAAGAGGTTGCGACAACGTACTCCCGCAGGCAGATGAGTTGGTACGAGACGAGAGACAAGTTGACTTCGACGAGAATCGAGGACAAGACTTGGGAAAGTAGGAAGAAGGCGACGACGACGATGTAAGGATGACGATGACGATGCTGACTTGATGGAATGGAAGAAAGAAACCAGGGAAAAGGACGATAGGAAGAGAGAGGAGAAAAACCACTCGAGATCCAGACGCCCGTCGATGCTGGGGGAAAGGCAGATTGATTTCTTTTAGGAGAGGGGGGGTTGAGAAGGAGAGAAAAGATATCGTGAACGAACACTGGGGAGTTTCACAGGACGAGCTGGGGCGCCGCAGCTAAGGTTAGCGTAGGTTTTCTCAGCCCGGGGACCCAACCTCACCCAATGAGGGTGAAAGGGTGGGCCTACACCCACGGGCGCTCAGTGGCATGGAACTCCTGCAGGAGCCGCGAGTTGGAGTTGGAGGTGGAATGGGAATGGGGATGATCGAGAGGAGGGCGAGATGGGTTGTCGTAAAGTGATATCAATTGTGGGTGGTTGTAGGCAATGGGTGCGCAATAGGCGTGTCAACACAAAGGGCTCTTCGCTTAGACAAAGCGACAGTGAGAACCTTTCGAGTGCGCGGAGCTTGGTTCCGAGGGGCCTTGCGGAGAGTAGGAGCATAGGCAATAGGTTGGCATGGCTTCGCTTGCTCCGTTCCAGGGACTCTGCGACTTGAAGTTATTAGGTCGCGGTAGTGGCACCTTGCTGTTGGGTTGCAGTTAGTTCGCTACATTAGCTTCGAACCCTGACTTGAGTTGAAGTTTATTTCATAATAGGCAACTAGACCCTTTGAGATATATAGCAGAACGTCTCTCTCTCTCTCTGTGTCTCCCTCTATGAAGATTATTCTGCTAAATATATATACACCATAAGAACAGCTGTACTTTGCAATATATCAGTTGATGAGATAAACTACTCTCTCTTCCGCCTTCTCTCTTTCTTTCTTTCTTTCTTTCTCTCCCGCTCTTCTTACAGCAACGCTCGACATGCTCAGGGGGCCTGGTGGGGGGCCCTGCCAGAGAGGTGATGTGGAGATTAGCTCGAATAAGCATTTAAATTGAGCGCTCGCGGCAAAGCGTGAGACCTTTGAACACAAGACGAAGCCGAAGATCATGGAAACTATTCCTATTCAACTCTTAAGAAATTATGATCGTAATGCGAACTGAAAAGGCCCCGGCTGTGGATCCGTAGGGCCCCTCTCCAAGACCCAGGCACACACACCCCCAACACCGACCACAATTGGGCCTACACCAGAAGCATCGTCGCTGTATATCAACTGATTCATGTGCCTTAGACGAAATCATCAGACGTCGTGAGAAAAACACACGGCTCTCCAGCCACCACCGTCCTGTCGGGACTTTCCTCTCTCCAGTTCCAAGTGTCTCAGAGAATGCTCAGATGAGGTTTAGCGCACCCCTAGGCACGGACGCTTCTAGCCTGGCTTCTGGCACCGCTTGGTGACGACAACCTCGGGACTGACTGTGATGAATATCATGAATATCGTCCCGTACTAGTTGCCTCCTTACTGTGCTATGTAGCTACAAGTTGTTGGATGGCATCTTCTTTCCGGCTTTGTCATCTTTACCTGTAAATTTCCCTCCGCCGAACGCCATCATGTCGCAACCCCCTCACACAAAGCATTCTGTGGATGTGCTCCAGAGCATGATGAATGGTATTGTAAGTCTCTTCATCCATGGTTTTCGGCCAAGGTCTGATCAAGTCAACAGCTGATAGAGACTGGCAAAGCTCTCCGCTCGATCCAACAGGGGAATGGACGCCCGCTGAGCGAAAATCATCGATTCAGGAAGACGATTCAAGGCGCATATGAAAACTTCCACCAGACACTAGATGAATTGGAATATGAAATTGTAAGGCGAAGAAGACCCGAGTTGAGATGTCACTGCTCATGGTCCACTAGATTAGCGCAAAATCGGTGCTGTTGAGAGATTTGGAAGAACTCCGAGCAAAACGAATTGCTTTAGAGAATCCGACACCGATCCAGCCGGCGGTCGAAGAGGAGGCACCGGGAGTGGAGAGCCCAAGTGTCCAAAAGATCATTAATAATCTACCTGAAAGCCCGCGGCCAGTACCGATAATACCAACAAATGTTGCGATTGGGGATCCGAAAGAGCTAGAGGTACAAAGAGGCCTGGGGCAAGTGGCCCAAAACACACCAAAAGAGACCGTCAAGCCAGTCTCAGCACCAACAATCTCAGCGCCAACTATTTCAGTATCAACAACCCCAATACCAGCGATCCCATTGCCAGCAATTCCAGTCTCAACGACCCCAGCAGCAACGATTCCAGTACCCCTAAATCCACAGCAAGCTCTAACACCGCCGGAGTCAACCAACGAGTCTAATGGCGAGCCTCACATAGGAAGCCTAGACATCAATACCCAGGTTACAACAACCGCATCAGCCCCGGACACGGCAGACTTTCAGGACTCTTCGATTGATTCTCTTTTCGATATGACTGAAACGGAAAACAAGAACAATGATTCTCAACAAGATTTTGACAATATGGACTTTTCAAATGAGCATACTCAGAACAGCGATTTCGACCTTTCAACCTTTGGAAACTCAACACAGGATTTCAACATGGTAGATTTTCATACTACAGATACTAATACGGCCAATAAGACAATAACAACTGATTCTGACAAGAAAGAAGGGGATGACTTGTTTTCTTCGAGCCAAAACAATGCGACAGGTGGTAATATGGATCTGGATCTGGACCTTGACCTTGGGCCTGCTGGAGGTGATGACAGTGTCTTCGACGATATGATCTTCTTCGATGGGGGTAATGACGGAAGCCTCGGCGGCAGCGGTGAGATGGAACATGGAGATTACGATAACGCTTTCTTTGGAATCGGCAACTAATGGAGAATCAACTTTACCCTCCTCCAAAAAGTCAAACGCGACTTGATACTTGCGGTCGCGGCAGCAGGCGCTCGGTCCTCTAGATCTACCATTTGGCTGCCACCTTTGGAGATTTGGCCGAAACCATCCCGCAACATCTCAGTCCATCCTGCTCTCAGTAGCATGACAATCATCCAGGCATCAAATACTACCGGTGTCAAATAGGCATGGTCTTTGCAAAGAAGGAGGCTACAACAGATATTTGTCGGACACAGTCGAGACGCTCTCTTGTCTTGGAAATCAACTTGGCTGTCCTGCTAACCGAACGAGTAATCCTTCTACAATTATCAGTCGACATATTTGCTCTAGTTTTCCACGCAGATCATCAGAGCTCTCAGAGAGCATTCCATTGAGCACCACCTGTGATGGTACATTGTACACCACTTGGAGTGTTATATCATCTTGGGGAAGGAAGCATTTCGGCACGTGGCCCACTAATGAGCTTATGACGATGAAAATACAGCTTATACTACTGGTTTTCTCTGCAAAAGCAATCGGATTAGAGCGAATCACGATTTTGGATTCCTCCCAATTTGTTATCCTTACCCGTCATCAGACTCATCTTGAAATATGTATGAATCTGATTCTAGGTGGGCGTAAAACGAACGATGAATATATATAATCAGCGAAGGGATCATGCCCGCCTTGGATATAATCTTCTAAATTATCGTTTATTATATCAAAACTTGAATCTATCAAAGTAATCACTTCCCGACGACACTCTCAAACATTGAACCATAGGATGGATTGTTTTCATATCCAGTCTAAATCCCTTATGAAAGGTACGAAAGGAGCTATGACCTTAGGATTAGATTTAACAAGTTATTCCATGCCGCCTCAATCCCCCTTTTGCTGTGCTTCCGTATTTCCACCCTCCTTCACGCCCGTCAGCAGATTGCTGTCACCGTCCACGACCCACCATGCCTTAACCAAGCCTATTCCCAGCAGTCCACTTCCAGCTTCATTCCTCGCGTCCATCAACTCTCCGCGCCTATTCCTAGAACTCACATCTACCCCCTCGTCCATCTTCTACGCTATCGCCTGCGTCACCAAAGTCATTCCATGCGGCTTTAATACTTTCGCCTGGAAGCATGTGACGAGGCGGGAGGAGCCGAGATACTACGCTCCTATGGAGAAGTACAACGAGAGCACGGTGCTAGATCAGCGATCGAGGGTGTTTGGGAAGCGATGGAGGGAGCTTGAGGCGCATGAGGCGCAAAAGTGTATCAGGCTCCCCGGATGGGTGATTACGACTGGGGGGGAGGGGAGATGGGTGGAAATGGAAGAGGTAGAGACGTTGTGGTGTGAGAAGCATGGCGTCTGGTTTGAGTGCAAGATTTGGGTTAGGGAGGTATGAGCGTAGAGTTGAATGGATTCTATGGAGGGCGTTGCCGTTTTAGGGGAAAAGGTCTACAAGGATATACCTCAATATCGCTAAGTTTTACGGCTGTAGGTTACATGTTAGCATGTACCCGCTAGCTTTCTCGTTGTTTTCCAGACTAGCGTGGGTCTTAATTCATTTTGTTAGATAGTAAGCACCAGAGAAATCAAAATGTAGCCTTCGTACAGATAGAGCCCCTTTCTTTGAGCGCATACAGCCCGGCAGTAATTCCCAAGTATGGATGTGATGTGTATTACAATACTCGCATTCTAGCCATCGGGTTTAGTTCCGCCTATTCTCTGCCCGTTTTAGCATTGGGATTCGAGTCGTTTAATGGCTAGAAACAAATGTCGAAAGTTCATAGGACGCTTTGTGCAGTTGCCGATGTCATTACTCTGAATGTATTCAAGGGGTACTATTTAGCGAGAGGTATCGGCAATTGAATACATTGACCGGCGATTGTCGATACTATGCACAATTTCTTAGATGTAGTCCTAGTGGAACCCCTACTCCCCCAATCCAACCTCACCCTAGCTAATATATATTTCTAGCATCATAAACAATGGAAGTTAGATGCGAAATAAACTCGCTTCGAGAGAATGAGAATTAGAATGTCCAATACCAAGAGGAGGCTTTGTTTTTATTCTACACTATCCTCAACTCCCTTAACGCCACCCCACCACTTTTCCCTGTCGCTTCTAGAAACCCCAACCCCTTCCTACCTTTTTAAGGTCTTCTGCTTCTCCGCATCTTTAATCAACTTCTTTCCCGCTACCACCAGTCCCTTCCTCCCCCTAACACTATCCATATACCTCTTGGCCACATTCTCCTTGTCCGCCAACTCACCTAGATCCTCGAGATCATCTTCCGTAAACGGCACCCAGAACGGGTCCTGATCCAATATCTCGTAGCCCGCAAAGATTAGCTGCGGGGACGCGGCACCAGACGTTCGCTTGCGGATTTCGTCGCTGAAGCCGAAGGACTCGGCGACGGGGAGGAGAGAGAGAATCGTGAAGAAGGGAGTTCCTTCTTTCATGGCCTCGGAGAGGACGCGGCCGCGGCGACGGGTTAGCACATCATAGACACGACCTAAGACTTCGGCTCGAAGGGAATTAGCGAGTGGTTACGAAGGAGGATGGGGTATACGTACTGCTTGCTTGAATCTCGCACGAGTACATGGCGAGCAATAAGCGAGGACTCCAATCCAAGAAGCCTTGCTTGATAGCCTGTTGCACTGTCTTGATCACTTCTCCAGTAAGTCGGCCGAGTTTATCTTTTGCCGTTGACTCTTCGCTAGCTGTGGGAGTGAGGGCCACTTCTTCAAGGAAGACGGCAATGCCTTGAATTGGTTCATTACAAAGGGGTCCCTGAGCAGTTGCAAGCTGGAACGCATAACCGATTTTATCGGAAAAATCCCGAGCCTGTAGCGTGTCTCCCACTGCTCTACTAACTTCTTTCCCAGAGTCTCGTAAGCTATAAATGTCAGTAAATGTGTAAATGCAGGGACGCATGGGTAGACTAACAATCGACCACATATGCCTTCCTTCGTAGAATCAATCAGTAAATTAGCTCCTGTTCTGCGTGGGCCAAATGCGCTAATTTGTTCGACAGCGTTTGCCCATACTTCCCGTTGCCCCTTGACGCTCTCAAATGTTGTTTGGAGCTGTTCCTTGAATTCCACAAGTGACATCACCTTGGTATTGTCTACTAAGCCATCATCGATATCTTCTTGGTCTGAAGAATCTCCAGATATATCTGTCTTGGTGTCATCCTCGACAGCTTGCCGTTCAGAGTAAAGTCGTTTAATCGCGGCTGAATTCTTTCCCAAGAATTCAGTCACTTCAGCTGGCAGAGGACGCACCCGCAGTCGAATAGTGACTTGCCTCGAAGTTGCAACAGCTATGACAGTCCCCCTTCCAAGCTCCTTATTAGCGGGTGGCTTCATCTCATCCGCTCTTACTATTGTTTCACGATAAGGTACAATTGGCTCGCCAGCTTGAATCTCGCATCTGGCAAATCTATCACGTAGATCAGTCAAGCAGCGCTCGAGATGCAGTTCTCCGGCAGTAAGAAGAACATGCTCCCCGCTCGCGAATTGCTCGTACTCGGCGCAGGGATCACTCTGTACTAGTAATTTAAGTCCGTTGATCATCTTATCTAGGTCGCCTGGGTTGACAGGCTCCAGAGCTACCCGAACAATAGGCTGAGAGCCCATGTTGACGCCAGCAAGATTGACACCCCCTTCAAGTTGGCTGCATATGGTGCCAGACTTTAAGATATGACCTTCCAAGCCTCCAATTCCAAATACAACGCCGGCAGGAACAGATGTAAGAGGCTCAAGACCACGACCCATCAGTAAATATAGTGCGGTAATTGTCACCTTGTGTGGCTCTGGAGAACGGTGTGGATGTGCTGGCGTAAATTTTGGAGGAAGCACATACACAGAGTCGCCAACAGAGAGAGTCCCTGAATATATTCTTGCAAATCCAATCAAGTGTTCTCGGTCTGGTAGTTCGTCCGGAGTCTGGGCTTGGTCGAGGTTGACCTCTCCTATAGTGTCAGTAAGTCCATCAATTGCATCGGAGACGGTGCCATTTTCTAAAGCCTGGGCTCTAGCTATCTCTGCTCGTTTCCGACGGCCCAACTCTCTAGCTTCTTCGGGGCTCAATATCCCACCCCGTCGTTTGTTTTCTGGAAGCTCACTCTCGGGTATGGAGACCATCTTGCTGACGTATGCCACCATAGGGACTGATTGCGAAGTTTGAGATTTTACCATGGCTTCGCGAAGTTTAGGATCAACGTGGGTGGAGCCAGGCGAAGCGTCAATAAGTGCAGGCAGTCTGCCCTCTTGAGCCACTGGTGGAGAAGGCAGTGATTCAATCACAGAGACAAGAAGAGCAGTGGAAAGAGGTAGCCAGGCATTAAAGAGGGATGTGAGGATGGCTCGCGGGTCCCTTGAACGAGTGATGTGTGATGGCAAGGTGATATTTAACGATTTTGTAATCTTTTCGGTCATGGCAGGATCACTACAACTAAGGTGTTAGAAAAAGCAACTTTTTGAATTGATCAAACTGTATACATGAAATCAAGAGGAGAGAAAAATCTACGCACCCCTTTCCGTCATCACCACCTATAGCTGCTTGGTAGACAGCCCATATTTGCTCGAGGACCAGTTGCACAAATATAGGTTTCAGATTCCGACCCTTCAAGTGCTTTTGTGCCAAAACCTTTTTGGTCTTAGGGTCTAGATAAAAGTCACCCCAGAGGACCTTTTCCATATCTGTGCGCTTGATGCCAAGCTTCTTTTCGTACAAACTAGCAAATTGCCGTACAGTGAAAGCCCAACCATCAATTGCACTACTGAAAATAACATTATTCTTTTCTGGAGCAAAATAAAGATCTTCGTCGTCTCTTTCCTCAAATTCGTGCGCAGATGAAACATTGTCAGTGTCGACGAAAGCGCCAGTGGCATCTTTCTCTGCTCGCTCTTGTTCTTTGGCAGCAGCGGCCACGATTCTTTCTTCGACTCGTTCCCGCCAGTTCAGGTCTTCTTCCATCCGCTCGCCCTGAAAGAAACTACCGAGAACGGCATTGACTTGTTCTAAAAGCTTACTTAGATGTGTGTAGGCTTCGCCCGGTGTCATTTTCAGCTCCGTGATGAGCCTGTCCATCTTGTTAATCACAAGTAATGGCTTCATATGCTCGACCCAGGTCTGCCGCAGCACAGTGACTGTCTGGCTGCACACCCCTTCGACAGCATCCACTAGGACTACTGCCCCATCGCAGAGCCGCGAAGCAGTCGAGACTTCGCTGCTAAAGTCAATGTGTCCGGGGGAATCGATCAGGTTTATCAGATATTCCTTCTGCTCCGGAGATGCATCGGGCGCGGATCGTCGTAACATGGAAAAGTATAGAGAGATGGCAGAAGACTCCATCGTGATACCTCGGATCTGCTCATCGGGGCGAGAGTCGAGGTATCTGATCTTGCCTGCAAGTTTGGGGGAAATGATGCCGTTTGTGGCAATGAGGGCATCTGTGAGAGAAGTCTTTCCATGATCCTTAGGGACCGTCAGTATCGAGCGCCATGAAAGAGGGAGGGGTGGACTTACAACATGGGCCAATATGCAAATCTTGGTGGGAGGTTAGCTGGATCGGCTTGTGAAAAGACCCCGCCATGAGGGAACCTACATTTCTGATGCCATGTGGATTTCGCTGCAAAGCGACTAGCTTTTCGGGGTTGACGACAGGCATTACGGGTGTGATAATTCATGTTATTTGGGAGGTCGACGGGGTAGAGATGCGGTCTTGAACGTGGCAGAATCGGAATATCAATAGTTGTCCTAGCTGTGAATTATTTTCTCGATGATGTTGGATGGACTCACTGACTCCATCGGGAACCGCGCTAGGGGATCCGGGGCCCGGCTTAGTCAGCACGTCAAAGTGCCATCGCCCAATGGGGGCAAGCCTCCAACCCCCCGGCCTGGCTGCGCTCGAAGCGTGTCCGGCAGAGTAATAGCTAGTAATGTAATCAGACATTTACACGTATTATTTGATCGAAGAAGGGTCTTGACGAGGCCGTCCTCGGGTATCGCTCGGGTCTCGGGTATCAGAGCGGTCCTCTGATTTGATAGGTGGCCTCAGGAGTTACGGTACTGTAATTACTTCTATATGGACCGGCGAACTCTCCGTATCTGTTGAAGAACCATCTCCGCACGCTACCCCGCCAACCAGATCGAAGTCTGGACGTCCAATCGTGCGGTGACACGGCCGGCAGTTCACCGGGAGTGCTGTATAGCTTTTACCATTGCATACAGGACGAAAAGATCTACTCCATGTATTCCTCCAGAGTCCGCACATCTCCCGAAATAAACGCCTGGGATCCATACCATCGAGTTCGCTCCGTATGGGATCTGGACCCAGATATCTCCGGACAAGTACTGGAGGTACCATGCGTGAAGGCCGGCCTTGCAATGTTTTCATCGATCCTCTTCTGGCCTCGCTTCTCTGCTAGTGAGACACCGTCTGAAGCTGTCTCGGCGAGTGGATGCGAGTGGATGCTTTGCCCCATCACCATCCTTGACGCTCCTCGGTTTCACACCCAACATCTAACCACCCCCAGACTCAGGACCAGAATCTTAATTTAAAATCTAAAGCTTTTGCCGTCCATCATATTGCTCTCCTACGGGGCACAACCCCTCGCTTCATAATGTCTACCATGGAACGTCGAAGACTCCCATCCCCTTCTTCGACTCTTTGAAGCATCGGAGGATCGAATCCTGCTGGAAATCCTGGTGGCTGAAGGACGCATTCGGTGCCTCTCCCAAGCTTCCTTCTGCACTCGACTCGATTCAGCGCCGCGACCGTCAGACGTACTTGAGGAGGACTGCCACCCGGCAATCATCTCTTCTTCTCTCTGGAGAAGCAAACAAAAGCGAAGAGTCATCACATAACCATGGAGGAGATTCACAGTGCACCGATGCAGGAGGCACCTCAGCCCCAACAAACATCAGAGCGCACGACAGCTCCTCTCCAGATACCCCCGCCCTCCCTCGTTGCACTACCACCTCCCTCCTCGGCCTCGCGCATACACAACCAACCCTTCGCCCTCGATGCTTTTTCTCCGGTGAATCAGAATGGCAGCTTCGAGTTTGATCGCGTACTCAAGAGCGGGTACGTCCAGAAACGTACTCGCAAAACGAAGGTGGGATCGTGCCGGCCGTTGAGGACGAGGCTTTTCAGCTAACGTGACCTAGACGTGGAAACAAATCTTTCTCGTGCTTCGGCCCAACAGTCTCTCGATCTACAAGGATTCAAAGGAAGACAAACTCCGTCACAAAATACATCTCGCGGATCTCACTGCCGTTGCATTTCTGAAGGATTCCAAGCAAAAACGACAGAACATTTTTGGATTGTTCTCGCCCGCCCGAAACTACCACCTGGAAGCTAATTCGAGACGAGATGCTGAAGAGTGGGTCGAACTTATCCGGCGGGAAGCGCGGATCGAAGAGGAGGAAGAGGAAATGCTGCTCGCCAGCCCTGGAGGAAACGCGACAGGGACCTATAGCGGTTTCGAGCGTGCGATGCAGAAGCATAACGAGGAACGAAGATTGCACGATGAGCGCCTAGGGTCCAGCTCACCAGAGCCAACTGAACCGATACCTTGCACACCGAGGACGAAGGCGCTTGGCCTCACGACTGGCCGCAGAACGTCACATACAATCGAATATTCAGGAAACGAGCCGACATCACATTCAGACCTGTCAGATATGGAAACTACAAGGGCCCGCGGTGCATCAACTGCATCGATACCGGAAGAGCCATTTGCAGTCCAACCCCCGGTCACACGGCCCATGCTGGCTGGCCGAAATACTAGTCAGTTGAGCGGTTTCAACATCGAGCAAGATCCCGAGCGTGTCGTCTGGCAGGGCTACCTCTTAGTGCTCAAATCTATACGTGGGGTGCGCCAATGGAAAGATAGATGGGTGGTGATACGGCCACGAAACATGGCCCTATACCAAAACGACAATGAATACGCGCCGCTCCTCATCGTACCCATATCTTCCGTCATTAACGCTGTGGAGATCGACCCTATCTCGAAAACGAAGAGACACTGTCTGCAAGTCATTACCGAGGAGAAGAGCTACAAGTTCTGTGCACACAACGAAGAAGGATTGGATAAATCTCTAGGTGCATTCAAGAGCTTGTTAGCGAAGAGGAAGGAGGCCGAATTGCTCAGTATGGCGAATCGAGCTACCCAACCTCAAAGATAAAATTGCATCCGTTGCACGGAGTATGCAACGTAGCGAGGAGAGAGAGAGAGTACATATGAACTGGTTGAGTCCGGTATATCCTTGCGCCGGTCATTGGGTTAACGTATTACGAGATTATGATTCTGTAAATGTAATACCCGCATAGTCATGGCATTGCTTCGGTCGAGTTATACATAGCATTGGAGTGCATTGGAGTCTGAAAGCATTTTAAGAAAGGGAGGGGAGCGACTACCTAATCAGGGAATAAATTCCTTTTGTTGATTATAATACTATCTTGTTGATATGCTCCGTGCTGGATCCGTGCCGTTGATGTTGAATGTGATATCTTGAGTAGAGTAGGCAACCCTTGACAAAAGTGGACTGCATGCGGGATAGATAGGCTCTTGTGCACTAAGTAATGGCATTTTGTGTAGCATTGCTTAGCATAGGTTATGGCACGGCATAGCATTTCAACTCGCTATGTGTGGCCCCGCACCTGATCTGCACTACATCTACCCCGCTTTCCTTGTTCTCGATGGTTGTTAACTAACTAACTAGGTTGCGATGCCGTTCTTCATGGGGCCTCCAATATACACTTCATCATCTTGTCCGTTATCTATCCTACAGCTAATGGAGGGAATTCCCTCTCCTCCTTTGCCTCGCTTCCTCTATTCATACAGTAATGTATACCTCGCTACCATCCATGCTACGCTTGCTCATGAGAAATTGAAAGGAAAAAGAGAAAAAGACTATCTCGTCATATCATCATACAAATCGTGATCAAGGTACTCAAGCATCACCGCTCTATCCCTAGCCATCTCTCTCCAACTCGGATTCGAATTGCGTCACAACGTCCGCGACGTGCAATTCGACGCTCTCCTCCATGACCGCGATCCCCTTCTCTACCTCCAACGGCTCGTTGCTGAATGAGAACCCCTCCGCTTGTTCTTTCTCTTCCATAGGGGTCATAGAACCTGAACTTGGTGCGGTGGGTGTTTCTGGAAGGAAGGGTTGGGAGGGGGTGGCGTTATTCGCTGTTCCCTTCCCAGCATCGTCGTCAAGGTTATCGACGGATCTGTCCTCATCCTTGTCCTTGATTTGCGTGCCAATATAAACAGTGGCATTGTTACTGCTCGAACGAATGGGGATCTCCGAAACGGAAATCTTCATGCCATGATGTGTATGCACTGCTTCCCCTCCACCTACCGCCTTTGGTTTCGGAGACATCTCCTTGAAATCAAGGACCGTTCGTTGACGTGGTAAAGATGACGAAGGACGGGATGGTGTGAGTTGAGAAGCAACGTGTTGGGAGGGTAAGCAGATTAGGGGTGGGTTTGAGGAGATGGAAGGTGTTTCTGGGAGTTTAGGAGATGGGAGGGAATGAGAAGGTTCGAGAGGGAGAATACCGAGACCGAGTTCGGAGTTTGAGGTATGATTCAGGCCAAGCGTGGTGTTGCGACGAGAGGAGGGGCCGAGGGACTCTAGGATGGAGATGAAAGACGTGTTTGGTGAGAGGGGGCTTGCGAGAGATTGAGCGAGACGCTGTAGACGTGTTAGCTTTACAACTTCTGTTAAACTGCTAAGCCTTCTCCTCATTTGGAGTGCCTTTTTATCTCACAGGAATCTGGAGCTCAAGCAGATGGGCATTGGCAACACGCAGAAAAAATCTGTAGGGAAAAGAAGATGAAATGGAAGAGGATACTTACAGCGCGTGAACTCGGTCTCAGTCCCAGATTCTTTACAACAGAGGCATTCAATACCGGCCGGTATTTTTGTAGATGAAATCCGAACCCAAAGATAGCAGTAGCAGGTATCTCACCGGAGGCGATGGCATTGAGACGGAGGTGAGATCGTTCGTGTAAGGTAGGGCGACAAGCGTGACAGCATTTGAACTGGCATTCTCCTCCTTTGAGCGGGAGCCAGGGTTTCCTTGCCGGAATAGTATCTGGCGAGGCGGGTGAGGAGCATAGATTTCTTGTGGCTTCCGTGAAGGTAAACTCTGGAGTCTGGGCGAGATCGAGGACGTGAGCTCTTTGCTGAAGAATCAAGTTGATTTGTTCAAGGGTATAGGTCTCCAACTGAGCATCACTGAGTTCTGACAAGACACTGAATCTGCCAAGGCGAGCTGCGGGACTATGCTTATGGGGGGTAGCAGGTCTCTCAAAGATATCTGGTAGGGCATCGAATTTCTCCTGGTATCGTGTTAGGGTTTTTCTCCAGAGGAGAAAATATGCAGAAGAACTGACCTCTTCTCCTTTTTCTATATCGTTATCTAGAAGCAATTCTCGGTCTTGTGTGCATCTATATAGCCAACCAAACGATCCAGGGTTCATGCAAACTCCGCAACGGAAATCTTTAGTATAAAGACGCGTCATGGTGAGGTGAGTGCACTGTCCATTGCTCCCTCTTTGGCCGCGGAAGATGAAGCGGGGTGTATTAGGAGTAGAGACGGTGGGTTGCCGAGAGGGAGTTGAGACTGGAGTTTCCAATGTCGGAGACATATTGGATTTGATCTGGGGCCTCGCGACCATTCTTTGGGGGTGGAAGGTTGGTCCAGATGGGGTAATGGAAAGCAGGAGTGTTAAGGAAAAGGAATTTGTTTAATTCAAGCTGCGTCGCTGGAAATGTTGGGGGATGGGAAAGCTTGGTTGGTATGGATAATTGAAGTAGTTCAAATATCGAAAACACAAATGAGATGAGATGAGATGAGGTTTGTGGGTCATTGGGTGGGGCTGGATTGAATTGAAGTATTCCCGAAAGTGCCCAAAGGTTTTGAAGGAGAAGGGTTGTTGAAGTGAAGATCGAAGAGGATGGGTCAAAGGTCATTCTTCTGAAGAGGTCAAACTTCGAGCTGGTGAGCATCATATCGCTTTCATCATAACTCAAGATGTCTAGCTATAGACAAAGAGGATGATGCTATTTTACAAAGATGATTTGAAAAAGAATAAGATAGAGAAAAATCTGGACTGTCTTATCTCTTGTCTCTTAAGGCGAGAGCTCTTCCTCAGCTTGTACCATATAAAGCTCAAAGCGTTTTTAAAGGCTCGTGTGAGAGCATCATTGTTGCGACTAAGGTTTATATTGTCTAGATAGCAGCAAAAAGTAGGGGTAAAAGCATACAATGAGAAAAGAAGGTGGTAGTTGCTTATCTGTTATCCGATTAATAAATATATCTACACATAATAAGACGTGGTGGTGGTAAATCTCGAGTCGCTGGTCCTCTTCTTCGCTACCAATAACAGAAATACCTCGCGTACTCGTGAAAAGCAGCAGGTCGGATGAACGAGAGCTGGTGCATCAAGGCCTTTGGGGTTTGATAGGACTGTGGATACCACCTAGTAATGGTGGCAGAAGCTATCAGAGCTGAATGGGCCGGCGGGTGGAAAGGGGCATCGATACAAAGGGTCCGAGGGATTTCTGGCTGTCGGGGCTGTATATTTTTCTCGAGTAAAGAGGGCGCAATAGACATATTGGAAGCAGGTATATCTTCAACCCCTCTGGCGAAGTCAAGCTTCGGACGTCAATTATCACCAGATTTTTGTTGACATGGTTTTGGTTTCTGTATCGACATCGAGTGATCGACATCCTTGTAGCCTCACACGCTGCCCTAAAAGTGCCCCTAGTTTTAACACCTCCGCATTCGACATCTTCGATGCGGGACTTGTTTTTTGCCAGAACAACAACACCGCACTCAATTGCTGGCAGGAAAATCGCCAGTGAGTGCAGAATCCAAAGCTATACAAGTGAGTCTCTTTGATTTCCCTTCATTTGCGTCCCACAGAGCGCGCTTCCACCTGGCGGCCCATTCGCGCTGCCTCGGCTTCCGCTGGTAAACACAGCGAGCTTATTTCTACTTTCCCATGTCAACAAGGCCACCAATGCCAGAACTCGAGCATCTCCGCTGATCTCATTCCTCAAAACAGAATCTACGATCTTTGCTTCGACGAATCCGCCACCATGTCGGTCAAATTCGAGAAAGATACGATCACGCAGACGGGAGGGTCGGTGGCCGCGCACGGCGTCACCACGATGGTGAAGGGACCAACACACCAATTTGCAGACGAGATCGGGGTGGCTCTGACAGGAGGGAAGGGAGCAGTTGGACAGGCAGGCTATCTGGCGGTACGTGATAGATCTCCATGATGGATCGTGAGCAGATTGTTGATGGTTCCCCTGCAGGTGTATCTCAAGCAACTTCAGACGAATCCTCTACGTACGAAGATGCTCACATCTGGCACTCTATCAGCGCTACAAGAAGTTCTGGCATCGTGGGTTGCCAAGGATCGCAGCAAGAGTGGCTATTACTTCACATCTCGAGTGCCCAAGATGGCGGCCTACGGAGCTTTTATCAGTGCACCCCTGGGCCATGTCCTCATTAGCATACTCCAGAAGCTGTTCGCCGGCCGTACAAGTTTGAAGGCCAAGATCCTCCAGATTCTTGTCAGCAACTTAATAGTACGTCCTCTCCCTCCACTCCTCGGCAAATGCTAACGGGAAGCCTCCCAGGTCGCCCCTATCCAGAACAGTGTCTACCTGGTGTCGATGGCAATCATAGCCGGGGCCAAGACCATCCACCAGGTCCATGCGACGTGGAAAGCCGGATTCATGCCTGTCATGAAGGTCAGCTGGATTTCTTCGCCATTGGCGCTGGCCTTTGCCCAAAAGTTCCTCCCGGAGCACACCTGGGTGCCATTTTTCAACGTGGTGGCCTTCTTCATTGGCACATATGTCAATTCAGTCACAAAGAAGAAGCGTCTTGCAGCACTTCGAAAGAGATATGACGAGAGCAGATCGTCGACAGGGAGACCGGATGAGGGATATGGAGGACCAAAATACTAGACTCAACGCATATTGGATGGATAACTACATATTGCTCTGCTATTTTGTGCGACCTCTTAAATGCACTTGCTTCTAAATGTGTTCTGGGCCCTATTGCACGCTATTTGATTGGGAAACGAATGCGATCGAGATTCGAAAATGACTAGTCTGGACGAGCACTTGCACATTTGGTTCGTGCGGCAAGCTTGTTGAGCGAGTCAACGTTGCAGTTGAGGAGCCCTTTTTCCTTGTCCTGTGTACATGTACGATTTCTTTGGTGTATGTTTGTTAGGGTATGAATATAATCGGGTTCATGTTTGCGAAATGTATAACCCAACGTGATTTTCCACTTGGCAGGAAGTAAGTTTAGGGGTCCAGTCCATCCTGCACACGTTGAGCCTTTGCTACATGATAGACGGGACGCCGCAACGCCGGTTGTCATTGACATACCTAGTTGGTATGTTTATTGAGATGTGACCAATGCGGTGTTAATATGAGAGTGTTGAGGGAAGTTTCCACCTACGAGACGCTCATAAAGCTTTGCCTCACGTTCTCAACAGTTAACCGCCTCATAATCTTTACCTTCTTTCCCATCACGTGTCTGTCGTGGTTGATCTAGATTCTTTCCCTCTTGCTTCCAGCCTTGGGACGTTCTGAAATTCTTGCTCTTCGCATTCCTCCGTCCAGCTTGAAATATTACCATCTTTCCTATGGCACTTGCAAGATATCCAGGTTCCGATCACAATCGTCGTTCTGCCCCAAGACGAGGGTACATAGCTGGACCAGCGAGGCCACCCCCGGGCCTCCGGTACGAAGAACTCCCAGGTGCCATAGCGCCTCTCCGGGGAAGAGAACTCGCTCGTCGACCGGCACGTTACGCCGTTGAGATGGATGTCGCCAGTGCAACACGGGAATCAATGCTACGAGGGCCGCAACCGCAAGGCCCGCTTGTGAGAAGAGGCTATTATAGTCCAGGCCATGGTCGTGCCCCCAATTTAGTTGACGCTGTCGGACCCGTTCGTCCTCAACGTCAGTACGATACGCGTGCCTACCCCCACCCCCCACCCCCTGACCTCAACGGCTGTCTTCACCACTGCAATTCCTCCCCTCAGTGCTACCATCAGAAGGAGCCAGAACCCAAACACTTCGAACACTGCTCCTGTTCCCAGCCCTCTAGTTCTAAGAACCCAAACTCGAACGGCAGGAAAGAGTTCGACTTCAAGACGAAAGATGTCGTGGTACGGGGGAAGGGTTTTGCGGTGCGGAGTAGCTATCTGGTGGAGAATATGAAGTTTGAGGATGGGTTGTGCAAGTATATGGAGAAGAAGAGCGAGGAAGAGGTGCCAGATAAGTGTGTAGAGATGGTGATTAGCTTTATTAATCGCGAGACGTACAAGAACAGCTGCCTTACGAACGAAGTGATCGTCAATGTCATAGCGTCAAACGCCGGGGCCAAGAGCGCGCAGGAGTATGGTCTGGATAGATTGAAAAAGTGGGATTTAGAGAGGGTGGGACAGAAGGAGGTCGGAGAGTTGATTGCGCTCGTGATGTGTAGTGGGAAGGTGGAGGACGGGTTGAGACAGTGGTTGGTGGGGTTCTTGGGGAAGCAGGGCAGCATGGGATTGAACCGGTACGAGAGATTTGTTAATACATGGGAGGGACAGAGGTTGGAGTATTTGCATCCGAACGCGATGAATGCGGTTGAGGATATGTTGGGGTGGAGGCAGAAGGGTGTGGTAGAGAAGTATAGGATTTTGTGAGAGGGACACCGGTGGACATGCAGAGGGACCAAATGTGGAGAAACGGGGTTCTGTAATGGATGGCTCGAATCAGAATCGGTCGTTTTAACGGCTGTTGCGTCTATGGGATTGGAATGCTTCATGATCTATGATTGATGTGTGGTGAGCACGCCGTTCTGATTTATATATTTGCCATGTTGCCTCTTTACATACACGCTGTAATTGGGGTAGGGGTGCCTCGGCATATTATATTATACAAGGAGTTCAAAACGTCGACCGTTCCTAATAACGCATCCACCTACCATCATACACTTGCTTTCCTCTATTGTTCTAATGATCGTACAAATGTCAACGCCCCTTCCAAGCCCTCGCTTACAAAAGTAAGCCCGTATTCTTCCATAGCGCCCTCAAAGCCGTGGCCCCAGCTATGCTACCCAAAGCCCCAACCCAGAATTCGCTCACAAGGCCCTCTTCTAAGCTCCAATGTACAGTCAAAGGTGCATATGCCAGATCAACGATCAACTGCTTCTTCCACAGCGCTCTCCACTTCTCTTCCCCTTCTTCCTTCACCCCATCCTTATCCAGCTTTTTCCCCCTCCTGATCATATATTCGTGGTACAGCCTCACAAAATCCAAGCCAACATGCATCATCCAAAACCTTGAACTCCAAGCCCAAGCCTTACTTTGCTTCCCAGCATCCCAGCTCATGATTCCCTTAGAACTCAGATATGCCCCATTCTCCAGGTACTGGTAGAATATATTCACAAACACCTGTGCGAACCTAATATTCCTCACAAATTTATCCTCCGGCGGATTCAGCACCAGTCCCTTCCCCCATTTCCAAATCCCAAGTAAGCCCCAAAGCCGAGAGAAGTTGCGAAAATCGGAGATGAGGCGGGATAAGGCCTTGAGGCGTTGGGAGGTGATGAGGAGGTGAGAAGGGGGGATGGAGGAGGCATCTATTATGACCGCAGTGTTGGGCGATAGGGATATGGCTTTTTTGATTATTTGGCGTATGTTGGTGCGGAGGCGGGCGAGGGAGAGGCGTGAGAGGAGGTTAGAAGAGAGGAGGGAGGTATAACCGATTGTGAGAAGGAGGGTGTCGGTTCCTGAAGGGGTGGAGAGAATTTTAGAGAGGGTTTCCAGAGTGCGGTCGCTATTTTTGAGGTAGAGGGGGAGCCATTCGGTGAGGGCCTCCCGAGATGGGAGAGGAGGTGATGGCGTTGGTGGTATTGGGAGAGGGATGGCTTTCTCTGGCTGTGTGTCTGGAGGTGCGATTCCTTGTATTTCTGACATCTTAGGTGGTTATTGCAGATTGTGGATAGAATGAGAGCTCTTTAGTAGTGTGTTATAACGGGCAAATAGAGAATAGGAGATATGCGTAAAGACAAAGGGAAATTGGCGTAGCCTGCAACAGAGGGATGTGTGAAGAAACTCTTGGATGTTGTCCGAGGTCTATTTCGGCTGGTCATGTGACCGATCTTCCCTTTTTGCTTCTGACGGCGAACCTCATCTCCATATCTCCATCCGAGCGAGCTTTCTGTTTGGCTCCTCCAGCTTTTTTTTTACTTCTTACCACTTTCTCACGGTTCAGAATATTATGGTTGATCACTTGTATGTATAAAAGTATATCATCACACCTCCTAATTAGGTAGAATCTTACTAGGCCTGTTCTACCTCTTGCGAATTATAGCCATAAATACTCTTCATCAAAAATGGTATATACTTCTGGTCATATCCGAGCAAAAGGGCAGGGAAACAATCCTATCAACTGGAAATGATTTGCGCAGCTCAGAGTTCCACCCAGGAAAAGAAGCCTTTCAATCTTAGAAATAGCAATATTCCAATTTGGCTTCAAGCAATCGTCTACGCCAATGCCACAAAAATCTCAATATTTCTACGCAAGCAAAGGTCTCGATAGCTAATAGATGATCTTTTGAGGAGTATGTGGAGTTACCTACACTCTCTCGCCTCCTTTTGGGAGGTGATTGTCGACTAGGGGATAGTAAGATTCTTACACCCAATAGTTCTTATATTACAGCTGCTTTCTAGTTCAGCGGTCGAGAGTTGTTATATACGCTCTCTTTAGTCACTCGCTTCACGGGCAGTCAAATTCTGAAAGAGACATCTGTTTGCGTCAAAATCCATGAAAATCCATGCTTCAGCTAACAAACTTGAGTGGCGGCAAATCGTCGTAGAACATGAAAGGCACCTCAGCCAATCGACAATCCAAACTAAGATGGCATT
This sequence comes from Ascocoryne sarcoides NRRL 50072, assembly GCA_000328965.1. Lineage (NCBI taxonomy): Eukaryota > Fungi > Ascomycota > Leotiomycetes > Helotiales > Gelatinodiscaceae > Ascocoryne > Ascocoryne sarcoides. The sequence continues at coordinate 3,072,590 of KB205941.1, forward strand.
TCAATTTCAAAGTCTCCAAATAGCCGCTCGTATATCCCCTCGCCATCCACCCATACCTCAATAACCCCTATTTCAAAACGCCATGACCCATGGGAGTGGGATAACTCTCTCCAACTTGGCTCTCCCGAGGACTATCCCTAACATGTTCCTCCCCAGCGCCACCAGCGCCATCCTCCACAGGATTATCCTCTTTCTTGACGGGCGTCGAACGTGCAATAGGCCATGCCCCCCTCATCACCAAATTTGGCCTCAGAGTCATTCGAAAAAATCTTCCATGATCTTGGCATTTTACATCCCATTTCTCGGCCTTCATCTTAAACGGCTCGCCTTGTCCAAACCACTGCATCAACGATATCTCGACCCAGTCCTCCTCTAGATTCATTGGACAGACGAAATATCTGTGCGAGACGACTGGTCCGAAATCATGGCGAGAAGTCAGGTGGATTACGTACGGGACCTTGGGATCAAGGGGATTTCTTTTTAAATCCTCGAGGACTTCTTTGGTGAAGAGAGGCTTGTATTCCACGAGCGGAACTGTTGGGGGGATATCGAGTTCGCTTTCTGGTTCATCAGAGCCAACGACACCTCGTATAAGAGATGAGGTGTCATGGGATTGTTGTCTGCGGACTGCGAAGGCGATGAAGGATCGGAAAAGTGCTTCATGAAGTTCGCGGTTGGGGTCGTTGTAAAGCTTTGTTCCTTCCATGGACGTATAAGGAACAGCTGATGAGCAGCAGAAGATGATTTTGTCTTCAGTGATTAACGGCATTGTCGTTTTTGGCTGTGCACTCTTTGTCAGAAACTTGACAAGTTGTTGTTCAATTGGTTCCTGTTGAGGGGAAAACTGGGGACTAGATGGTGGGTTTATATAAGCCAGAAGGTGCATTCTATCTTTGATTCACTTGTTTAGGCGATCCGATTCATCCTAGGAATGAATGCTTGTGGATGTGAATTTCAATGAGATTATAGCTTCTGTAGTGAATCTTTTAGACTTGTGAATCGTTTCAAAGCGAGAATGTTAAACTCTTCTCTAAAAGTAAGTGTATGATTTTTACCAGTATTTTCAAGGCTAATACTTGTCAACTTTGATACAATAGCTGAGTCTGAAAATAGTTATATGAAAGAGGAAGAGGCCGGCCGATGTCAGCAGTTAAATCAAGAACAAGTTAGTGAGGTATCGAGGGGATTTTCCATTATCTCACAAGCATTTACTTGAAATAGCTACACATGTGCAAGCCTCGTTTATAATAGGGGTGGTGAATCGCAAATCAAGGAATCTATAAACCTTTCTTACGTTAGGAACAACGCTCCCTGTTCCCTTGCAAAAAAAAATAAATGAGAGAGGAGAGAGAGGGAGACAAAAAATCAAAGGTGAAAATTGTGCAACGAAATGATAGAAAAGCTAACATTGTCTGACCTAACACTACAGTAGCTCTTATCAAAATCAAATCTAGCTTTCGAGCTTATATAAAGCATGAAATCATCTACATTGCTGACAATATACATCCTCAGACTACACCTTGCTACATCAATTTACTCGGCTTTGGTATCTCTAGAGAATACTGCATAAGGGTTTCATTAATGTTCTATTAAGCATCGGTGTCGAAGGAAGGCAAGCAGATAGAAATATTTGGCAACCTCGCATTTTTTCTCTTTACATTAATCTCACAGAACGGCGATATCCAGTACTTTGTAAGATTATTTTTGGGTCTCATTATATGCACTGGTTCGCACCTTCAATTGCCAGAAGCTACATCCCTCTGTTCCGTTATATCCTCTCAATAAACGCTGTCTAGAGACGTGAATTACGCCCGCCCTCCAGATCCCCAATCATTTTTCATATTTCGATTGAGCCAAGTACAAACTCAGCTTCGCCAGTTGAAAGTCCTTATGTCGAATATTCTCAGGACCCGAATAACTGATTCGTCTAATCGCTGCATCAATCTCCTCCCTTCTGCCATAACTGATCTTTCTTGCCCAAGCCCTCCGCTTATCCCTAGCAATCTCCAATGGCGATGGTTCCGGCTTCCTCTCCCCAATGCCTTCTGTCATCACCTCTTTGTTATCGAACCTCGAAAACTTAAATGCTTGTAGGTGCTCGGAGCATGAGGCGTAGGCATCGGAAGTGAACTCGACATGCTTTTTTTGTACGAAATTGTCAAAGGATTCCGAGGTTGCCTCACGATAGTCTTGTGCTGGATTGGCGCAGACAAAAAAGCGGGTTGCGCTACTGACCTCGAGTTTGGGGTCGTAGATTTGGACGAGGATTATGTGGTCGAAGCTATTTCTTGTTCCCGGTTCGAGGAGGGCGATGCATTGGCTACTGGAGCTTGCAGCGAGAAAGTCAACGAACGCTGCGCTTTCTTTAACTGGTTGATGGGCTTCATCGCAGCAAAAAAGAGGTTGGATTCTGTGGATATTTGATCCAGAACTTGGCTTTTGGGGAGGAGGTGAGTTGGTGTGGCTTGAGGGAAGGCGTTTCTTTTGAACGTGGATATATTGTTTGGGGACGGCTTGAAGTTTTGTTTCTTTGGAAACTAGTCAGCAATCTTTTTTTTCATCAGATGTATTCAGTGGACAGTAGATACCTGAAGACATTGCTGTTTGGTTGTGGTTATTTAGGCTGTGTGAAAGGTTCAGAAAGTTAAGACACTTCAGAAAGTAGAGTTAAAAAATGTTTCAGATGAGAGTGAAGTGAATACTGGGAACTTCGGATCAAATTGATGACCCTTGGTCAGAAAGTCAGTCTTTGCAAGTAGCTTGAAAGTGAGATTGCTCTTGTGAGGTTGGGTGTTAAAGCTTGGTTAACTAAGCCTTTGAAAAGTGCGAAGGTATGCTTCAAGGCATTTCGTAGTACAGTGTTTGAGATATTCATTAAAGAGAAGATTGGCAGAGAATTAAAAGTAGACATCTAATAGTTGCCGGTCAGTTTGCCACATTTGGAGCACTGAAATATGCAAGATTCATACTTGTTGCATGCAGACGCTTTGATCTAGGGCACTTTAGCTATTTTTGAAGGCAAGAGTTAGCAAGATTTTAGACAAGCCGTCTTATACAATTGTAATGACCACTGTGGAGAAGTCTCTTAAAATACTACATATCAAGTCAATTGGAATGTAAGTTACTTGCATTTTTTGTATTTATAAATCTATGACATGACTATTCGCACTTCGTATCAATGTTATATATGTCCCTATGATCCTTGCGTTTGACCCATTGTGTTCTGTATTGCCCTTTTTGCATAAACGCTTGCATTTATATTGTTGTGTATGCACCGGGGACTTCATATCGTCCTCGCCTTCTAGGTGAGCTTGTGGTATGCTTGTTTATTAAGGGTTTGGTAAGAATAAAAGGCCATCATTTGATCTTTAGCATGATCGTACGATGCCTTTTTCTTAACTTCAATGACGATCTTAGGCTTCATAGCCGGACAACCCTCAGGTCATCAAGAACATCATTACTTTTGACAGCCTCGATGAAGTTGAGATACACATCATATATGCTTCGTAATAGTATTATTTTGGGAGTAGAGTGGGTTTTAGGACCACCGAGTACTTGGCGGTAATCGTTCCAAGATTATCCATTGTTGAGACGTGCTTGAATATGACTTTTTTTCTGGTATTGAAGTTGATTTTGGAGTTATTTGGGTTTACACCACTTTCGCCTTTATAGTGCGAGCCAGAGGTAAACTAGAGACTTGTACTTGATTCTAGCCACCTTTGAATATTTGAGAGTGAATGAGTTGACGAAGGGTTTTCTCGTTTCAACAGGCAGTTTCGCACCTATGGCCTTTGATGTTGCCTTTCCAATCCTTCGCACCCTCCCAACCCATCTTAGTACTTATGATTCTACATCATTATCCTCCCCCAGATTGATTATTCGTACCCAATAACTCCACCCATGTCTTTTGCACACCCATCCCATCCTCTCGTCTCCGGTCTCGTCTTTTTTAATCCAATTCTCCGTGCGATGCAACTCCTCTTCCACTCTTGTAAACTCGACCTCCACAAAGCTCTCCTCAGGATACATCTGAGTCTTGAAAAAATCCTTTCCGGGGAGTTGGAGGTAATAATGGTCTAAGAACCAGCGTTTGATACCAGGCGTTATACTTTCGAGATGAATTATCGATCTGGGAAGCTTATCGTTGGACCGATTAGGGAAAAAGAGCTGGAGCTGAGAGGAGTCGACGAGTTCTATGTTGTCTTGATTTCTGGTAAGGACATCTTTTAGCTTGAGGTTTTGAAGAGCTGTTAAGAAGTTGGCTAAGAGGGTTGAATTGATGTGAGATTGTGGTACTGGATGTTCGGCGCAACAGAAAATCTGGTACAACGGCATATCAAAAATGATTGTCCTGACTTGTAAGAATTGCCTAGTCTTTTCCTAGATGAGCTAAAGTGAGACTTATATTGGCTAACTTCCAGTTCACTCAGTTTTAAAGAAGACTGAAACTACTACCAGGTCAAATGGAATGCCATAAATACCTCGTTTCATAGGCCTTTGTGATTGCATTTGCGCGCCAATTTACATTCACCTTGTCTCTCACTCACTCCTCAAACCGAATCATTCCTGATTTTTAACATAATTATTTTTTGAGGTTCACGGAAGAAACTTACTAGGTTTAGTAAATGCTTCCTTTGAAATTCCCAAAGTACCTCCAAGTAAACCACAAGCGAGAGTGCCAATTTCTATCCGTAGTATATCAACCAAGCATGATTCATAGTTGACCACATCCAGGAGTCAAACATTCAAGCTGAGGTCTCGAAAGATATAATACTTATATCGTCTAAATCTTGCTACTTTCTGAGTTTCGGCGTCATCCAATTATGAAGAGCATTAGGACTTGCTAGCTAATCAAACCTCTATCTTGATGTCATCCTTTTCAGCATTTCCACCCTCTTCAATATATTTCAATAGTCCAGCAAGTGGAACTTTTCTTCCCCATATGTTTGTTAAGTCCCAATAGATAATCAACACCATCCACGATTATTAACTGGTGGACAAATGGCTCCACTACAAGTAGGGAATCTCCGCAAGGCTTCACCCGGCGATATTGCGCTAGGCTACCACCATTAAGACGCTAGGTAAGCGAATAGGTATTTATGCCTCTGACTCCCCTCCCCAATTTGATTTTCTTTTTCTTTTTTCCTCGCCGGTCCTGGTTCTCTGCGGTATCCTCACTCCTTCCTGCAGAGCTACACGACCTTGTCCGTGCTTATACACTTGATGTCAGGCAGCATATCACCCAGCTCCGAGGGGTCTTAACTCACATCGGTTTTGCTGAGGGGTGATATGGCTGAGGCTCATTTTGTCCTTGACGACGGTCCTACACAGTGTATTCGGAAAGCGTGCTAATTCCGCCTGTCTACTCTGACCACATTGTGGTTGACCGCACCGTCCTCGAGATCCGGGAGAATCCGATCATACCCTCTGTTGAGATGAATGCTAGTCCACCCGGGCCGTCAATTCCAGTTATTGTGACAGACAAGTTGGCGTGTGTACGGTATATTCAGAGACAAGGCCCCTTACGGCCGGATTTTTAGCTTTTACGAAATCCTATCTGCGACCACTACGTACACAAAAGCAAAACACGCCGTATATGCCTAGCGACGGTCTCATTTAAGAGATAGCAGTTGATTTCCATCTCTGTAAACCCGTACGGAAGAGGTGCTATGCCATCCACTCCTCGGGATGACTAGGTTAATAGCCCTGCATAGCTTCATTTTATTCTTGCCTTAATGGTGAAATATCAAGAAGCGTAAAATTATTGTTCATTTGCCGTTTGCAGGGAAAACAAGGAGCTTTTGCATGAATGTGGTTGAAGTCCGTGCCAACTGGTGAGAAACTCTACTATTAGTGTATTCTAATTATATTCCTCCTTCTCAAGCTAAAACATCTACCTTGAATCGTCGCCATCGGCACATACAAGGGGAAAGTAGTTGTGGAATTGGGACTCGGCTTGGAGTTGGCGTAGGGAGTGTTGAGAGTGATTAATGTTGTGGCTACCGACAAAGTTCGAGGTCTGAATGTGATTCATAGGAGTTTTGTGCTGCAAGAGCAATCATCAGCATATGCGGGCTCTATGGGTACGTGCGAGAAGAAGTATATTGGGCTAGTTGCAGATATGGCAAAAAGTATATGAGCAACGAAGGGGAGATTTTGTGGTCAACGTCGGCGGCATATGTGAAGTCTTGAGACGGCGTTATGAGGTATTCGGAGAGATGTAAAAAGTGCAGTAGCTATAGCATCAATGAAAGTATAATGAGTGATAGCTTGAAGTTAGTAGTCAAATCAACACTCTTAATAGCAGCTGCGAAGGAGTCAGGAATCGCAGTAGGTGAAATAGACGGGGTAACCGTTATTGAGTTATGATTGGAACCCAGCCTAGATTAACGGCATCGTGTTATCTGGAGAATGGTAATAGAGACCGATGGTCCTGAGCATATTATGTGGTCTACCAGACCATTCACGATGGCTATGAACGAAAGTAACAAAGCCTCTTTCCTTAGCAGATTTCCTGTAACTTAAAAGTAGATGCCGATACAATATTAAGGTACCATAAGAATGAAAACAAGTCAACAAAGACGAAGCAGGCTCTTCATGATAGATGACGCACTACAGTGGAGGCAATCCATATGATGTTTCTTTTCTACAGATAGTTCGAAGTTATCTAAAGTCCGAGGAGCAGTGCGTAGAGTTGATTTGCAGAACTCAGACTGCATTGGATTGTACAAATATGATACATGAACGTACTCTCATACATATCATCTGCGTAGTGACAGATACTTGGCACTGGCATGCCTTGCTTCCCAACCCCTCGCCTTTTGCTTCGGTTTAAGCGCAACAACCCTCTTCCTCTTAAACTCGATATCTGCGCCTTCTATACCAGCTCTTTGCATAACACCGGCTGTTCCTTCATCCCATAAACTTCTGAAGATACTCATCCCAATAGGCTGAACGTCAGTCTTGCTCACAAAACTTCTCAGGTTGAACCCGTCACGCTCGACTTGCTTTTTCAATTCTTCAACGTCGAGGGGCTTCTTTGGATTTTGCTGTAGGACAAATACAGAATATCGGTGGTAAGGAGAGCCCTTTTGTGCAAATGGTGGTAGCCAAGGGACAACAAGTTGTGCCTCGGTAGCTTTTCCTAGTGGCAATGAGGTTTGCGTAGGAGATATAGGTATGTTTGTGGCGAGGTAACGACATCTCGAAGCAAAATTATCCCTATCGACAATGGGTACATCCGAATCAATCACAACAACACTGACAAGTCTTTCTCCTTTGTCGAAAACCTGCACCTTCAATCTTGCTGGAACTTCGCTGACTCTAGAGTCTACAAACTCGCCAGGTTGGACATTGCGTTGTCTAAAAGCAAGCCGGACTTCAGCGGTAGGTTCAAAATATGGTAGTACATCCGGGACGATAGCCAACTGGTTTATACGTTGGATAATTAATAAACGTTGGTATGATCGCCACTTCTTATCCGCTAGATATCTATAGATAGGCTTGTTCATATCTCCTGAAAGCTGTTGTCAGAGACTATTCCGCGGGCAATTAAGTGAATGCACATACCATCCCCATCCTCAAACCGCTTTTTAATCAGTGGATCGTTAATATCTGCTTGGATCTTCAGGTATTCCAAATGCCGTATCATACTGTCTAACCGTGTCTGTTTTGTCTTCTCGCCACCTGAGATAGTAGAGGGATCCTTCGCCGTCAGATTTGATATCCGCAACCTCTCAGTCCGGATCAATTGCAACTTCTCCTCCCTGTCGGCCTGCAGCACTTTCCGAGCTTCTTGGAAGCAATGGTATGGTAGTTGTTCAAAGGGGATATTGTCCGAAGTCCTCAACGCAATACGACGTCGTCTAGAGCCAATTGGAAGGACACCGCTCTTCATCAACGCCTTCTCTCCCTTTGAGGTTGACGTAGTAGCTGGATCCAATGGGGCTTTGGAAGAGGAAGTTTCAGCTGCAGCTTCATCGTTGATCCGGGACGTGCTCGTAAAACATCGAATTGATCTTGCAGAGCTGCGCACTAATTTGGAGGCCTGTAAGCATCTTGTCAATGGCCTCATGGCCGTCTGACTAGGTGGCATCGTGGTTTCGTAGCGTTGTCGTTGATGCTTCTGAATTTTGTCGATGCAGAAAGGAACCCGAACGGGGTTTCCCGACATCCTTGTTCAAGATCATCCACTTTTTTGAAGCCTCAACCTCAACGACATCCGAAGAAGCAGCTCGATAGTCAAAACATCCGCAATGGCTTCAAAGGGTTTGCAGAGCTTCTCTGGAAGCCTCAAGAGTCTGCGGGTACTCAGTCTGAATACAAAAGATCCCCTGACGGTAGGTCATGCTTCCCCCTAATGTTACAATTGATACTAAATGAAGCTCAGCAATGCCTTGCTCCCCGGCTCTCCAGATCAATAGCGACAGAAATCCCACCTACGAAAGCATTGCCACAAGCTCTTAATCCCCTGATTCTTCGAACTGCGGCAAACCAACTCGCCGGCTTAGACCGTATAACTCACTACCTCCTTGACATACGCTCATGCTAATTGTACCACTCAGAACCTCCCGTCCTAACAACCATTTACAAATTCCCTACCATGGAACCGTTGCGCTTCGAGAACTATAATCCTAAGCATCTGCACCTACCATTGCGCCGGGATATCCTCCACCGAGCCGTTATCTTCGAAGGTGACATGACCCGCCAGGGAACAGCCAGCAGCAAGACGCGGTTTACACGCCATGGTGGTCACCGCAAAATTCGGCCCCAGAAAGGAACCGGTCATGCTCGTTTAGGTACCAAGCAATCGCCCATGCTAAGAGGAGGAGGAAAGAGTTTTGGCCCCCATCCTCGGGACTTCTCCACAGATCTACCTAGGAAAATGTATGACCTTGCTTGGCGAACGGCTCTGAGCTGGCGATACAGAAAAGGCGAATTGATTATCTGCGAGGATGGGATGGACATCGAATTCCCCAAGGCACGGTATGCGCAGCAGATTTTTGAGTACAACCATTGGGGTCAAGCCGATGGAAGGAGTCTTATCATTACGGATACTCGAAGGAAGAAACTCTTTGGAGCATTGGCGGACGTGGGACAGCATGGGAGGGTTCAAACTTTAGAAGAAGTCGATGTCAAGGACCTGTTGGAATTAGGGAGGGTAATTATTGAGAAGAAAGCGCTGGACAGGATGTTGGAGGAGCACTCAAGCGATCTAAAATCTAAGATAAAGATCGTTGTATAGATTCTGCGAAGAAATGGCTCAGGTCTCGTTGGTCTGTACACAAATGTAATAAATACCGATGATATTCCAGTGTTCCCCTAGCATATATTTTCCAAATGGTTCTGGATGGTTTTATTCTTGCGGCTCTTTCTATGATTTGGCTTCGTCCTCCCTTTCCAAAGCATGGAGGTATGAAAGAGGGAGTAGCTGTAGTAGCATATTGCGCTCCTTATCTCTTCTTTGACTGGATACGATGGGCGATTTTGAATGAAGAGATTTTTACTGGATTTTATAAATATTAAAAGCTGTTGTCTGATCCTCTGACCTCATATCCGCTGGACTTCTATGTTCTATCTGGCATTACTAATTCTATCGTACAGAAGCTTGACTTCAAGAAGCCCTAAAATAGCGCCTCTATCTCAACCCTCTCAATTTATTGGCTTGTTAGGCATCTCTTCATGTAGCTCCTATGGGTTTTCTAGTGGATCTTATACATTCCATGCTCCACCAAGGTTCAAGCTCAACTTCATATTCTAAAATATTACTATTATCTCGTGCGGGGCAATAGGCGAGACTAAAAAGAAATGAGGGTTATACACAGTTGAGACGCATAAACTCGTTCTAAGAAGGTAAGATGAAATATAGAACATACACCAACCCTGCCATCACTAAGCAAAGACCGCGTAGATGGTTCGCTTGACTCTCCATTCAGTGTACTGACAATTGGCCCCTCTTCCCACCTGACTCCGCGACGCGACAAATTCGCGTCTTCCAACGTCTCATCCCCTCATCCCAATCCAAGATTCCACTTTGAAACGACTTATCTACGATTCTTCGTCTAACTCACCAACTCTCTTGAACTACATCTACAGCTCCCTCAAGCAATCTCTGAGAAAACAAAAAAATGGCCGACTCCATCTCAACCCCACGCCTAACATCCCCCTACCTCGACTCCTTCACCTCCAAAACAATCCGCCTCATCGGTCGGGTAACCCAGCTCCGGGGCGATACGGCGACTATTGACTCGGATGGAAATGTAACGGTACAATTAAACCACGAGTCGCACTTGAAGGTTCGGAATTGCTGCGAGATTATCGGAAGAGTGAATCAGGATTTGAGCGTGAAGGTTTTGAAGGCTACGGATCTAGGGAAAGATGGTAAATTTCCCGTTATTGTGCTCGATTTATGGCAGGATTGTAGTGGGAAAAAGTTAACAGAGCAAGGCTGACGTTTAAATACAGTTGATATGGGACTTGTAAGTGCGGTGGTTGACGCGACGCATCGGTACAAGGAGATTTTCTACACGGATTGATATAGCAGATGGTATTTTAGGTGCGGGACATTAGTATGGATGATCCATGCTTCATGGCTGGATGTTTTGCCTCCTCTCTTGCCGATCATTGGGACTATGGTGGAGAGTACGGCAAGATCTTCATGGTGATACGACTTCTCATGTCTTGATATGGTGGTAACGCTGGAGTACTTATGAGGTTATGAAATATAAGGAAATACTCCAAAAGAGCAGGATGGTAGGACTTAAGAGCAAGGTTTTGGCTATGCTATTGACATCTCACTACCAAGACTTCTCTTTGCCTGTACGGTAACCTCCGCAAGTTCTTTTGAATTTCTATACTTTGTTGCAGAAAATTAATGATTGCCTCGACTCGCCATGGTGGGGAAGGATTTAGCACAAGATAATAAACTTTCTCTATTTGTACAACATCGATGATACTATGGCTTAGGTATAAATCGTATACAGCCCCAAGACAGACCAGTAGTTTGTACCCCCATATTCTTACAAATTGCAAATTCCCATTTGGCGCCATTTCTGACCAGTTTTCTTTGCTTTCTTTCTTTTCTCTCTTTTCTTTTCCTTGCTCTTTTCCTTCTTTGCTACAGTCAAGTTATTGGTTTAAGCTTGGACAATATTCTAATTTTAAATTGCCTCTCTTCATCAATTTCTATTGTCCGGATACATTGAACTTCGGACTCTACGGACGCTTTCCAACATTGACCAATCATCTAATAATACCCATACTTTGCTGCATATTTCGTCGAGTTGAAAAGCTGTTCCCCTTTATACTTTCTTCGTGTAGAACTAGTTCAACTTCAAACTCACGACACAAATTGAAAAGGATAAAACTTGAAGAACGATTTTAGCATGCAAGATTATAGATAGATCTCTATGCATAGAGAAAATCTGCTGCCCAGCAATGCCAGAGTTTACTCTAACCCATGCAACCCCTTGCTAAACCGGAAACCGAACGCCTCTGTATGCTAGACCTTATGAGGGTGCCGTCATAGCCTCCTCGCCGTGGACCCATGAATATCTCACCATACGCCCCACCAAGCAAGCAAAACAGTCACCATGAACCAATCGAACGTCTAATCAGCAAGCCAACTCCGATCTTTACATCCAAAGACCTATACCCGAAAGAGAAATATCTATGAGAGTTAGTATTATCTCTCTGAAACAGCCGAGAGAGTAAGACACTTATCTATCAGGAGTAACTGCCTACTGTCACAACCACATCTCGGAGCCCGTAACTGGAAGATCGCGTTTGAATATCATTCGACCATTGATATGCATTATTGCAAGGAAAGGTGGTGCACCCCGACGTGGTTCCAGACCCATCCAACATGTACATCTGCTTCACCCCCGAGTTATCACTCAGATTATCTACCGACGACACATCATACCAAGTCGCTCCTTCAAAACCATTAAACGTCACCTCAGCAATAACACGAGCTTTGCTGCAATCACCATCTATGACCGCCTTGACGTTGCCAGACCAAGGGGACTCGGGCATGAAGGTTTGTTGCTGGGAACAACCCGCGAGCCAGTAGTTGCCGGCGGCGCTGTAGTATTGGAGGCATTTACTCGAGTCGGTAGGGTCGACGACTTTGCAGCCTGAGACGAAACAGATACCCCGAGGAGTTGGGTCTTTATTTACGACGTAAATGCTGTCGGCCAGGGTTGTGGTGAGTAAGGTGAGGAGGATAAGAGGGAACATAACGAACGACTGCATGGTTGGGTACGTGTATTGAAATTGGTCTGGTATTGAGATGCTTGAGGATAGGCGACTATTGTCGGAACAGAGTGTGCGTTTGAGTAATAGTGTGATTGAATAAAAGGTTTGGTGGAAGTGTTTGGGCTAGAGGTTTTGAGGTGGAATGGTTTGGATAAGCTGAGAGAAGTAAAGAAATGAAGAATACGGCGCTGATGGTTGGAGACAGAAGGGATTTGAGAGGAGGAGAGAGCAGTTTATATAATGTTTACTGTGGAGAATTCACCAATTGCAACATGTAATTCGTGAATGGATACACTTGAATCGTAGTGAAGGTCTCAATAGCCATGTACTACAGTTGTATCTAGTCACTTCAAAGATTTTTGTTAGAGTGAAGTATTTTGTCTTGTGGTAAATAGCCTTGAGCTAAATTGAAAAGGGTTCTTAGAGAGAATAAAAGTTATATATATTTGGGGTAGGGACGCGAATTTTTTTAACTTTAGAATTCGAGTTTTGACCGAGTTTACAAATACTCCGCTATACGGCTTTCCTTGACTAGGGTTCTGAAGGGCCCACAAACACCGAATAACTCTCTTGGGAATTACAAATCCCATCCTCGAGCTACGTTTTCAAGTCTAGAATGCTTATTCTGGGTTTAAAGATAGTCAATAAAAGAACACTGTTGACTTAATTAGCGCTCGTGACTGGTGACAGTGGGAGTTTCTGGGATATATCTATTGTCAGAGTTGAAAGGAAGTGTTGTCCCTATGTGTGAAATTGATTGGACTTTCGAGTATGCTGTTGCTGATTATGTTTGCAATTTTCAAACAGTAGAAAAGCATGTTCTGCACTCCGTACCCGTTTTGCTAAAGGGCTAAGAAAGAAATAACATTCAGTTTTCTCTGCTTTTGCCTTATTGTGTATATAGTTTCTCCTTGTAATTGAATTAGAGGGTTCTTTTATATAGCTAGCATTGCTACTTCCTGCCTGTACCCTTTCTAAAAATCCGACATAAGAAGAGGAAGTATGCGATGCGAACCTTTAGCATGTTGCCGCTTCCTCAGTATCCAGTCCCTTCAGAAACCCTCCTGGCTAAAAATATGTATAGGAGGCTTGATATTATTGTTAAGCAGGTATTTTAGGAGGAGAAAAGCAGAAATACTCATATTTCAACCTAGCAAGCTACCCTGATGAGATTTTGGAGAGAGAAAATGCCTGTATGTTGTATGTTTAGGGAGTTTTAAAATGAAACGGGGTAATATGAAACTGAAAGTTGAACTTGAAAGCGGAGGCGAATTAAAGGAAACAGGTATCACTGACTATCGAGTTATAGAAGCTTTACTAGATGCGTTTTGAGTGTGCACAGATTTTGTTGTCGTCTGATCGAGACGGTATCACCTTTAAGTTTTCCGGGAGACAGTGGAGGCCAGCTTGATTATCAAAGATAATTTTGCATTTGGTTGGAGGAGAAGGCTTATACGGGCCTACAAAAGGGTTTACTCTAGTAGCCAGTCCCCGTGGGACTTCACCATCCTGCCTACAAAACTGAATGTCAAAGCTTAACCAACATCGCCTTAGAGCCTCTAAGGTCTTGCTACAACACCTTGGCAATAATCCCAAATCCCAAGCCTCAAATACCATATAATAATGTCGCCCATTTACCCGGCTCTAGGGAGAATTCTAAGCATATCTATAACTTGCTGGAAGGAATAATTAGTGAAGATGCCCTATTTAAGGTTTCTTCGGCTTCCTTCTCAATCCTCTTGACCAAGACTTCGCAAGTCGGAATATCATGGATAAGGCCAATGACCTGTCCAGCAGTCCAGACCTACAACACTGTAAGTAAAGCCCTAAAGCTTTTCAAGAAGATACTCACTCCAAAATCCGGATCTCCATTGATGAACACTTCTCTTCCTCTCTTACCGCTAACATATTGCGCAATCTCCTCAAACTTGCCGCTTGCACTTTCCTGCTCAACCTTTAAAGCTGCATCCGTAACTTTATTCTTGTACAACCGAGTTGTGTTTTTCCATCTACGGAGCACAAGCGCAGTGTCCGTTTCCTGGGCTCTGACGATTTCCTCCTTAATCTTCAAGTGGATAGGTGCCTCGATCGTACACATGAATCGCGTTCCCATATTAATACCTTCAGCACCCAAGCTCAAAGCTGCAGCGAGACCCTGTCCATCTGCAAAGCCTCCCGAAGCAATAAATGGTACCTGGAGTGATTGCCGAGCCCGGCTGAGCAGAATGAAATTTGTAATATCTGTTTCGCCAACGTGGCCTGCACATTCGAACCCATCAATGCTCAGGAAGTCCACGCCAAGCTTGATAGCGCTCTGTGCATGTCGAATCGTTGTGCACTTATGAAGGATAGTTACGCCAACCGCTTTCAATTTCCTGATGACTGGGCCTGGGCTATTTCCCGCAGTCTCGACGATTCGGATCCCTTCGTCGATGGCGACCTGCGCGTATGCCTCATAGTCGGGAGCATTCAACGATGGGAGGAGGGTGATGTTGACCCCGAAGGGCTTGTCGGTCATTGTCCGACATTTTCGAATTTCCTTGCGCAGATCCTCTGGCGTAGGTTGTGTAAGGGCTGTGAGGATACCAAGACCGCCTGCGTTACTGACAGCGGATGCAAGCTCAGCATATCCGACCCATTGCATACCGCCTTGCACCACGGGGACTGCGAGAAATCAATGTTAGGAGCCTTGATCGGCAAGGTGGTAGCGGAAATCAAACTTGCCCTTGATTCCCAGCGCTCTTGTGAGCTTGGTGTTGAAAGGCATCGTGCGGAGATATGGTCGAGTCGGAGGGTTTGCGTGTATTGGGCAACGAATTGGGCAACGAACTTGCAACCAAGGGATGCCTCTGGACTAAATCTGTGTTCTTCCGCGTATTTCGAGTTCATGGTTCATCTCAGCTCTCGTTAGCAGTCGATACTACACTCTCACTACCCCACGTTTTCGCGATGCCGAGGCAGGACCAAGCTAAACCGAGCTGCTCGGGGCAACATGGGGTCCGACGATCATCTTTCCAGAAAGCCTGTGACAGTGGCGACGGTCCTCTGTTTGCGTCTGAACAAAATACTTCCGCATCCTCCAATACTCCGTACCTCGCGCCGGCGCACTGCGATACTGGGGATCCTCAAGGCAGCATCCTCGAAGTCGCAAACCGCTCTACAGGAGCTGTCTTGAACCGCGGATCTGCTCCGGCGCAAATGAAGAGGCGCATCGCCATGTTGCGCGTCCTCGTTCTGCTTTGTTTTCTTTTCTTTTGTATCCTTTCCATGTCCCTCTGGCGTCGAGTTCCTCCCCCCACGGCGGTCACAAGTCCCTCCACTCCACTCTCACAGATGACGACGGACGCTGGCGCTCTCACCTGGAAATGGCTCCGGTCCCTGGAAATCAATACACCCTCCCGCATCCGCATATGTCGTCCGACCATAGGCTCGATATCCTCCAGGTCCAAAAGAAGGCTTTCCTCTCGGGCAGCAATGCTGAAGTGAGCTATGCGTTGGTCATTATCATGCCTACCGACCGCCGTGAGAAGGCTGGAGGATATATTACTTGGCCTCCTCTCACGTCGCCACGCAGCAAGATAGGGCTTCACTTCTCCCACACCTGAAACTCGAGAGTCGAGAGCATTCCAAATCGTGAACCTCGTGTACCTCTAATCCGAAATTCAGACGAACCACTATGTCATATGTCTGGGGATCGAGACCCATTACTCACAGACAAAGATAGGACTTGATCCGACTGGTTCCACGACCAGCTCCTTACCTGACCTACTCCTCTCCATGGAGCCTAACGTCTTCTGGACGTTGTTCAGCCAAAAAGAAAAAGAAGAGACAGAACTGGCCTGTTCAAGTTTCAAGACAGAACGGTCGGTTCATTTGGGTGGGAAGTGGGCTTCTCTTTTCGATACATCTCTCCTCCCTCCCCTTCCCGTCTACCTGGATCCTGCTGGCAGGCATTAGTGGCTAAGGCTGCTGGCGCAATCCGGACCGTGCCATACTTCCTCTTCGAGTATATTATCACTTGACCCTACCAAACTGTCGGTATCCTGCAGATTCGCCAAGCAGTGAGAGGACATCTGGAGGTCGCAATGCCAGATTCAAATGTTGATCCCAGATTCCCAACACCGCAATGCAACTCGCAAGGCTGATTGATGACTTGTGCCCTGGTGGAAACCTCCCCCGGGGCACCGTGTCTGCAGCCCCAAGTCTCGAATCAAGGAGCTTCCCGCGAAGCAAGAAGCCCACTTGGCGTCCAGTTCATCGTATAAGTGATGTAGCCACCCGCTGCTGCAGTGTAGCTTGATCGACGACGTCTCGGAACACCAGATAAAGGGCCAAGACGCCGCGTCCGTTGCGGCTCGCCGTCGCAGCTCACCAAACAACATCAAACCCGCTGATGGAAATCAGCGGTGTTACGGAAGTACTGTTTTCTTATTGGTCTGAAGTCCAGCGATATAGCAGCAGCTAAACTTAAGAGGCGCCTAGGACTCGCCACGTGCTTCTCGTTATTTCAGGGAAAAAAAGCAATCTGATATCCGTTCCATGCACAAAAGAAATTGCAAAAACCTCTGTCAAGTCTGACCTCGCAGTACCGAGCATGATAATTTTCTTAAGCTCACCCATGACAAAAACGCTGGTCGGTGGTCTTGTTTGTGCTTATTTGGTCTGCATTGCATACAGCAGGCACCTGTCCATTTTTGGAGCCCCTTTCTATTAGGCTCTTATGGGATGCTCGCCTCTGATATGAATTCTCATTCTTTCATCCAATGCTGCCCCCCATAATCCCCACCCCTCCTCGCCTTGTTTATCCTGCACTTGCCAGCTCGGCCTTCCCCATGACGACTGCCGTCTGCCCTGCTGCACCACGCTGGAATGGCTTGCAGTGCTGGCATTGCTTCCTCCACTAGCTCCTTTGGCTTAAAGCCCGATTTTTCTTTTCTTTTTCTGGAGAGCAAGTCATTCGGTACGGTCGTACACGACTTTGTGGTATCCAACCGATGGGTCCAGCACACAATGCCACACGGCCTTCTATTTTTTTTTCGGGTGATCGACGTTACTTCTTCTTCGAATTCATTTCTCCAGCTGTTCCTGATGCATCATGCCGAAACATACCTGAGTCTAGCTACCGTGTTGCCGTTGCATTTACAGAAGCGCAAACGCAGCAAGTTATTTCTCCCATCTCCATTGCCACCTCATTGCTACACCTTCAGCCCCCCCCCCAATGTCCATGACGCTCGAAGACCTATAAGAACTCTATCGAGCAACTGTTTTCTGCAAGCATAACGCCATATTCACTCTCACAACTCCACCGTTTTGTCTCCGCAATCCCAACTCTACACAAGCTTACTTCCCTCACCGTTCCTTTGGTCCAGCATACGACAAGATGTCTTATTCAAGCTATAGTTCTAGTGCTCCAACATGGCAAGAGAGGCTCGAAGGTAAAAGGATTATCCTCGCTTACTAATTAATATATGTCGCTGACGACCAGTAGAAAAGTGCCGTGAATCTCAAATCCACCCTCCAGTATTCCAGATCATGTCCGACAGGCGAGGTAAGTGGAAATATTCTGTAATTGGGAGCAAGAGGAGCCAATTGATTGATATTTCGACAGGTGGCCGTACTGCTTGGTCGAGCGTAGTTACCGTACAAGGGCAGAATATTCAAGCCCGATTCTGGTACGATGGGCAACATGTCAACAATGCAAAGGAAGATGCGGCAGAGGTGGCACTGAAGCATCTCTCGACAAATTCATCAAGTTCCCCTTCACAAAGTCGGTCGGGATGGTAGATGCCAAACCCCACAAGGCCAGCTCTGATCTGATCCAACCGAAAGTTGGTCGAATTTTTCGGAATGGACTGTAGGATAGTGGGAGAGAAAGAATTGCCTGCCACTAGGTACGGCACAGCATTGTTTGGCGCAATATAAGGGGGCTATAGGCGTCAGGGTTACTATGGCTACACAGGACAGCAGGGGCGCTAGAATGGGGAGAAGCTTTTTGGTTATTTGGTGCTTGCTTGGAACTTTCTTGGAAAACAGAACAAATAAATTCTCTAGGGTTGAATGTTGGATTATCAGGGGTTTTGGATTGAATTAATCTATAGAATTCTTGCAATCCTATTCTCATAGGCTACTCCATGCGGAGGGGAACTTGTTGGGTAATTGTGACTTGTGAAGAGGGACAATGAGGTTTTAATCGTCTTTCGAAGTTAACAAGGATTGTAATATTCCGTAAACGATTTTAAAAAGCGACCTCACCCGTGCTTGTAATGCGTAAGTTCCATACGGCTGGAAGCTCGGGGTGGTTGATGCCTTTATGCCTGAGGCCGTGACTTTTAGAACCTTAGCCGGGTTTTGAGGTTTATGACCTCGTCGAGGACGACAACAAGACATCGACACCGCCACCATGCCTCCAAGGTTGAACCTCTTCGGCGCAAGCCGATCGCTAGTAATACGATCTAGGCCATCAATTGCGGCGCGACCACCTCGAATCCTCCCTGCAGCTTCGCGGAGGTATTTTGCAGATAAAACGGTCCCTAGTCCGCCCGCAACAAGCCCAAACCAAGATGTACTCGGAAGTGTTAGTGAGGAGGCAGCCGAACTTGGGGAAGTGACTGGAGAGACGAAACCTGACCTAGACCAAGGAACCCCCGTGCAAGAAGTATGTTCAATGGCTCAGGGTTTGGTTGCTCTGGCATGGAACCCCTCTTTGGACCAACATTTGCTAACTACGATTTTACCACAGGTTCTAGAACGGGATGAAGAAGGCAGAAAGCATGCCCCCCAAGTGATCAAAGACCAATTTGAGCGAGATCAGTCAACGTCCAAGAACGCGAAAGACTCCAGCGCGGACACTGCCAAATTTGAAAACCTCATCGCCTTGGGCCAACTCCAAAACATTTCGGAAGGGGGCTATGGAACAGATCCTGTAGACCCTGATGAAGTCGGACACAAATTCGGCATTCCGGAATTGCCATTGCCCTCCGATGGAAATCTCCACAACAGATACCACCCGGTGGTGGACCAAGTGACAAACCTTATCATGAAGGATGGCAAATTGAGCGTTGCCCAGAGGGTAGGCTCGTCAGTTTCTCTGTTTTCATAATGCCTGCGTTGCTTTGCATGTATGCTTCGCAGACAATTCTTATTGGGATCTTGTGCGCTAACGGGATGGGTTGGGGTGTATAGCATATGTCATTCATTCTAAACCATCTACGGACCGCTCCTCCCCCCGTCCTCAACCCCGCTCGTCCACTCCTCCCCGGGTCTCCGCCAGGACCTCAACTCCCGCTCGACCCGATCGGGTATCTCACGCTCGCGATCGACTCGGTGGCTCCCCTCCTGCGAATCCGATCTCAGAGGGGGGGCGCGGGTGGTGGCGTCGCATTACAGATTCCAGTGCCGCTGGGATTGAGGCAGAGGAGGAGGCAGGCGGTGATGTGGATCTTGGATGCGGCGAGTAAAAAGCGGTCAAGGGGGAGCGGGAAGGGACAGTTTGCGCAGAGGGTGGCGGAAGAGGTGATCAGCGTGGTAGAGGGGAGGAGTGGTGTGTGGGAGAAGAGGCAGTTGGTTCATAAGACAGGGACGTCGGCGAGGGCGAATCTCAATTATGGCCAGATGAAGAGGAAAAGGTTTTGATCGTTGCACGGGATGCTTGATGTATCATTGTAATATACTGTAACCTAGAGAAAACGCGGCTATCTTTACGGTGTGTTATTCTTTCTCGCTGGTGTATTATTATCGTCTCTTGATTATTATAAGTTGCATTGCCCCCATGACGGTGTTCTGATAGCAAGCAAGCCAGTCTCCTCGGCGACATTCACACGCTTCACAGGAGGGAAGGAGTGAAACTCACCGCTCTCACGCCCACGCCACGGCTCTGTGCCTGCTCTTCGTCCAGATATTGGCTCGAGATAAGGTCAACCACATCGACAGGTTGCGTGCTCGCTGCTCGCCCTGTTCCTCGTCCGAGAGGGGGAAGGGGAATCACGGTAGTTTTCGGTACGAGGCAGGTGTATGGTAGCTCGGTCTGCCTCTGCCTCTCTTCTGCCTCCGCCTCCTTCGAGTTCCCATCGGCTTTGTGGACGTTGCGTGCACGTGCCGCCGGTCATTGGACGGGGTGGTGGAGCGGTAGGATCAGGGTTACACAGCTATCGGGATGCGAGATGGGATACTCTGGATGGGATGGGGGGATGAGCTGTCATTTTCGGAGAGGGATCTGAGGGGATGGTGATGGTGGTGGTGGTGGTGGTGCATGGATGTCATGTGGTTAGGACGGGAGAGGGGGAAGGTCAGATGTCTGGTATGGTCTAGGTGGTGTTGAAGTGAAGTGAAGTGAGCTGGAGGATCGGTGGATTTGTGATTCTCGGTACGGTATGTCTGTCGTGGTGGCTATGACGATGTCTGGGCCATGGGGTTACAGGAAGAGGTAGAGAGGAGAGAGGAGAGAAATAATAGAATTCCTGAATCCTGCCATGTTAGAGAATGCGGAGGGACAGACAAGGTCCTCTCTCGCCATATGAATTCCATAGGGTTCGGGGCGAGATACTCATTTGGGACGTGGGGGATCGGCCTGGAATTACTAGGTCGGATATACTTCGAAGTATGGTCTTTATATGGCTTTAGCATTGAATGACAAATTTGTCATATATAATTAATTTACAATACGAAGTTCAAAAGGTTCGGAGCTGGTCGGGGCGGGAATTCTCATATATGCTGACCATCGTATTGTATATACTTCGGGGTTAAGCCTCACAGTCGTTTGTTTATGGAGACCGGTTCCCGATGTTCTCGCGAAGTGGGGAAAGTGAGCATCGTCGCCGAGCAAAAGGTGGCACAGTACGTCGTACCGATACTCCGTACAGCATCAGGAGGGCTTTCCGCGATGGCTCGGATTTGCGGGGAGACGTTGGAGGAAATTGCGGGGGAGGGACGACGGATAGGGGATGGAGCGGTCGTGTGAGGGAGGATCCGGGTCCGGAGGTTGATGATGATGGGGAGGGGGGAGGGGGGAGGGAAGGGTAGGACGGACGGGAACGTGACATGGGGATGGGACGGAGAATGCGAAGAGAGGAGCGTCCGGAGGATATATGTGGAGTTGGTCGGAAGACTGAAGCGAGGGCTCTGTGTGAAATTCAACTGTAAGGTGAGGAGGGGGAGGAGGAGGGGGGAGGGAGAGGAGGAGAGGAGAGGAGAGGAGAGGAGAGGAGAGGAGAGGAGAGGAGAGGAGAGGAGAGGAGAGGAGAGGAG
>KB205942.1:0-49333 GCA_000328965.1 Ascocoryne sarcoides NRRL 50072
TAAGTCCCAAAAACGGTCCCCAAAAATGTATTTTTGAAACCGGACGGTATACGGTCCGGTCCCAAACGGTCCCCAAAAAATCCCACGGTCCGCTTCGGACCGGACCGTTGGCCAGTCTAGTGCCCAACCACTGGTCTCATTAGCAGCCTTCACTCCAACCGGAGTAAAGTATGCCTCACCAACTGAAGACGATCTTAATGACAGTCTAGCAGCCATATACTCTCGTAAAAATGCCGAACTGAAACTCAATCGCGTTAATTATCTAGCTCAAGTAGCTTCAGCAGCTCGACAAGTTACTAATTTGACTGGATTAAACTTGAACGTGCTCGACAATCTTCTGGACAAGCGAACTGATAAATCTTGTTCAGACCCATACTCGCGTATCCGACGCCTCATGGAAATCCACCCGCGTATCCAACGCCCCTTGAAAGAAGAAGCTGATAGCTACGGTACCAAAGTTGACCACCGCGTTGCTAGAGCTTACTACCTCGCCAGAGTCTTCTGTATCATATTCTTTGCATTCGAGGTTGAACAGGTGGTAAGATCGGCACCAAGGGGCATAAAGCTCAAGTAAGGTAATTCCTAGTTAACTTGGGCATTCTAGAATATAGCTCGACAGGTTCTTATGAAAGAGCAGGATGTTAGAGTTCGTTATAAGAAGGGTAAGCCTTTAATATTGCGAAGGATCAGCCAGGGTTACTTCTGAGCATGAGGGAGGAAGACGAAACTCTGTAAGTGAAATCTTTGAGGAAAGTCGTCACCTTTATGAAAAGTACTAATTAATATCTAGTTGGCAATATCGTCTTAGCGTAATTGATGTCGATGTGTTAGTCGAATATCTCAATGGCTTAAAAGATATTCCCAAGGCGACAAATAATCCCGAGGGGACAGATATTCCAGAGGAGACAGAGAAATCGAAATTGGACAACTGTGATAGCGGAGCCCTCGTCCGCAACATGACTGCGTACGGTTATAGCTACCAAGACCTTTGGCTTCTTACTTGTAGTGAAGATAATCATGGGCTGATAAAGTGTATGCGAGGCTACAAAGATCTTGAAAGGTTAGCCAAAGAGGAGTGTAGCTCGTCAGTCATGTTTCCTGGTGGGGACGGCTCAGGCGCTTCGGAGAACAGACTGTTACGGAAGAGGTCGTATGATAGTTCTGAAAACCGCCTAGTAAAGAAAGTTCAGCCAGTCAAAGGTTTTGAGGAACCAGATATATTATCGGCACCAGGTGAGCATCGCGATTGAAATTTTATGTGTAGCTAACAATGAATAGTAGACAGTGGAGAATCAATAGCCCTTCTCTACTAAGCTATAAGTTAGGGCCAGTCTAAACCAATAAACACTTGCTATAATCAATCGATCTCTGCACCGGACGGGCGAGCAGGCGAGCAGGCCTCTTCAAACTCAGTATTTTTGGACAACTGGAACTTTAGTATTAACGGTGTTTACGCTTTTCCTTTTCCAAATTCAACTACTCCTCACAAGAGTCTGGCCCAAACCACCTGGAGCAACGATATTCACTCTGCTCTAAATCCAAGTATCCCCCCGGATGACAATAATATTGCTCCTTCAAATTCAGTATTTTGTGACGACTGGAACTTCAGTCTTGACAGTGTTGAAGCTTATCCCGTTCCAAACTCTTCAGAGCCGAGCACAGGTTTCTGGCAGATCTTCCCCGCTATAGGGCTTTAAACACGAGGCAAACAACTTCTGGTTCTATCCGCACGTCCTGGGTGAGTTGCACGTACGTCCCGAATCGCAGTGCTCGTCCTGATATCGTGGGATTTCCAGTGATTGTAGTAGGAATTAGGAGTATTAATCCAGACACGGGTAGTGCTACAGACCGCTTAAATCGGAAAGCTCTGAGCTTGGAGGCTTTGTCGCCAAACTGGTTTGACTCATATGTTAGCTTGGGACACATGCCGGTTTTTTCAAAGGGGAGGGGGTTCTACTTTGGACCATGGAGCAAATTTGTTAATAAATGTGCGCGAAGCACTTTCTAGCCCTTTGTTGTCGTCGTAAACCTCGTAATCATCTTGTTGCTGGAACTTTAAATTATTAAGTTGCTTCTCGCAGTCCAGAGCCGCATCTTCTTCTTCTTTAGTTAAGTTTACGACCTTCAGATGTTCAAATGCTGTAGCCATCGTGATTGAAAAGTGTAGTTCCGCGCGGCTGTTGTCTTCAAGGAGGGGTCAGTCACTGGAGGGGCCGACGAAAAGCCGCATGAGGCAGCATTCAGGGCAAATCTGAATCAAGTCTGCCACACGCTAACTTAATTGAGCTGCTGCCACGTGTGGGGTCTAATATGAAATATATCATGTGATGTGATTTGACTGTAACTCGCAGTTACTCAAATATCTTTGACGAAACGTTCAAGGGACATTTAAATAAAGATTTTAAGGGGATATAAGGTGCAAGTTTACTTAGCAGTTTTCAATTAAAAGCCTTAGATATAGAACTTGTATCACATATTACAACAGAATCGCTGGGACAATTTGAAGGAAAGTATTTAAAAGCGACTGGAATTTACGAGATAGAAACTAAATAACATCTTTGCTAGACCAAATATTTGTGTTTCCTCTTTATATTATACTACAACGAAGAGTGAATGCCCAAAATCCCACTAAATAGGCTTACAAACAAGCTGATCATATAAGAGGGTCGCTCTACTAATACTTGCTTCCCACTTCTATTCCAAAGCCCTAATCCACATCGCTCCTTGCAGACGCTCAATCCCCTCTTTCGTAAGGGTGTACACTTCTTCCTCGGATCTAGTGCTGTTGATCTGTAGTATAGACAGAGTTAGCTGATATAATGTCTTTTATCTATAACTTTGGACTAACCCTCTCGAATGGTCCCTTTTCCTCAAGAAATTTTTGTAGGTTACTTCCTTTAAGGTATCCCTGCAACCTCTTTTCGATGACGCTTTCTTCGTCATCCGATCTCAATGATAAAATCGCCCTTTTCATAAGACGGTCCCGAAGTTGAGCGCTCTTCTTCTGCTTGCCATCGGTAAATGTATTACGAAGACGTTTGACAGGGTTGTTGCCCACTCCTACCTGATTATGATCCAAGGAGCGATTGAAAACAAGTTCGCTACTATCAATCATTATTTTCCTAATACTCTCAAGCTAGTAAAGCTGAAGGATTATCCCTGGGACGATGGAGTCGGAGATCTATTGAAAGGGGTTCCTAGAATATACACATGTTCGAGTGGAGATCGCAATCAAGGTCAAGAGATATTAAAGGGAAACTTCAGCGTTTTTTTTTACAATTTCATATCTGTGATTCTTGTCACGTAGTTTTTTTGCTTTTCTTAGCCAAAAATAATAAGCTTCTACAACCACTACTCTCTTAGTCCCCGGCTATAGCAATGGTCAATGGGCAGGGACGTGCAGCTTATTTCAACTCAATTCTGTAACAAGTAAATATATAAAATCACTGCTGCTGCTGCTTCGAAAGTTCTTAGTACTGAGCTTGCTTTTAGCAACTGATCAAATCGTTTAAAATTGTAAAGAGTATTATATACTCTGCTTCTATAGAGTCTACCTGAGGACGATAAGAAATGAAGGTCTTTAAATGTCTTAAAAACAGAAACCAATTTATCTGATCTGCCTATCTTTAAATGAATTTGGTACGCCAATTTTTAATAGGATTTCAAGTGGGGTAGGATTTGAGGAAGGGAATTTGTTATATTTTAAACTTCTTAGTAAGAACAGTTATGGGGGCATTTATTTCTTAATATATAGGAATAAGAAGTGAAGACGATGAATATGTCTTAAAAAGAAAAGATTTCATTATATGTCTGCAAAAATAAAACGTTTTGGGAGCATAGTTAGTTGGTGAATCCAGATGATCACGTGTACAACTAGCACTCGTTTCTTAGTGAAACGGTGGTGGTACGTATTGTTAGTGAAGCGACAAGACAAGGGGTGTATTGCGTCTAGAGCGGATATGAAGACGCGGCCGGCGGCTAACTAGGGCAGCACAGACCAAGCTGCAATGCCTCAGAGCCTTGTTCAGTCTTTAAAGCTTTTCTTAAAGGCGGAATAGCAACGAGAACTTAATTCTTTCTTAGCTTCTAGGGTGTCAATTAGTAGGGTCGTCCTCTTTCATCCCCCTTCATTATTATTCATCGCCCGTCAACTTGGTCCCTTCCAACAACCATCTCTACTCTACAACACAGCACAACAGCAACGACCTAGCAGTAGCTCCGTCGCGATGTCTACATATGAGGGGACGAAGAAAAAATGGCTTATTCCAGACTTGCCTGTTGCCACAGGACAGGCGAGGTGTCCAGTACCTAAATTATCCTCAACCGCAGGATCAGCCAAGATTGAAGAGGCATTAATTCAGATGTGCGAAGCTTTTAGAGCCGAGGGAGATGACTGGGTTATAGTCGAGTCCCCAATTGGATTCCCGGATGAGAAGACCAAGAAGGGGTGGGACACACCAAATGATATCTGGGATACAAGGAAGCTTTTTACAATAATAGCACTTGAGAGAGAGAAATGGCAGGGCGCAAACTACAAGATCGCTCTCCTTACTACTAGAGTTGACTCATAGATCGGAAAATCAAAGATGGTCTGGTCAAAAGAAGACTGGCACTATTGGGTAGCAATACTTAGAAAGATGCCAAAGGAGATGAAGGGCTTCGAGTTGATCATTTGGGATTGTAATTTTAACAACGATTATAAGCCTGAAACGATCCCTGAGGCGACGGGTGTACAATATGTCCTTATTGAAAAGTTGAGGCGACTTAGAACTATCCATAAAGTGTGGATTGGTGGTGGTGGTAATACACGGAAGGGCAAATGCTTTCAACTGCCAATCGAGTTTATCTATGCTATTATTAGGGGAAGAAAAGTCGGCAATCTACTGCTATGTGAACAAATGGAGGAATACGGATGGAGGGAGTTAAACTTTATGCGCTCGACAAGAAATACCAAGGGTGTTATACCCATCAAACGAAAGAATAGAGAAGGAGATGATAGTGGGTATATAGAACAGGAGGAAAAGGGGAAGGAGGAGAAGAGAAGGGGGAAAGGAAGTGGGGGGAAGAACGAGGAAAGAAAGCGGTGGGCCACCTCAAAGTTGAATAAAGTCACCACACGCTCCAGCAGCTATCGCTCGAGCAAGTAACAGCCGGGCTACTATGACTAAAGGAAAGGCCGTAAACAAAGAAGAAAGTGGTTGTAGAAACTGATTAATTGCACGCCCTGGCCGTAGGACAAGAAGGTTGAGTTACGAAGAGGAAGCTTCTTATGAATATGGAGTTTTAGAGAAAAAGTTAACAATTTGAGATCGTTGGGATATATTGAAGCTGTATGTGTGAGGCGATCAAGAGCTGCACTAGGTTGAATGCTCGTAACTTTAACTAATACAGCGCTATCCAAAGAAGCGGTCACTGTTTAACAATCAAGGAAACCGGGTATAGTATACTAGGATTACGCTGCTCAACGGGTGCCCACGGGTACCCGTTGAGGTATATGGACCCACCCCATGGGGCCTTGGGGTACCCGTGGGTTTTGCTAGAAATTAGGACCCACCCTATGGGTATCCGTGGGTACCTATAGGGTAGTCTTAAAAGGTCACATTGTAACGACGCAGATACACTGGTACGAGGATGTTGGCTAAATGAATACAATACTAAAACTACAGAACTAGCTAAGAGGGGGTGGGCTATATATATAGTCGAAGGGTTTAACCTAGGGTCGGTGGAGATCCGGACTCTTACCTAACCTAGTCTCGTGACCACCCTATGGAACGTCAACTGTAACGATCGTTACACACAGTCGACTTACCTTGCCTATTACACACCGTTAATCCCTACTCAGTGATATCTTCGCGCCACCACGCCCTATCATCCTCGGTGGGTGATAGCCCCGTGACACGTGACCACCCTTTGAAACGTCAACTGTAACGATTGTTACAATAACACGTTAGAATTGTTTAAGATATTACTATTAAAATATTTCAAGTGTGTTTTAAACGTTTCCGCGGATATATATCTAAAAAAACATGTTTTAAAATACTAATATTTTAAAAGAAATGTTTTAATATTGTTTTAAGTATTAAACTAAAAGAATATTTTAGTAACTTTTATACTAAAATTAATATAATTATATATAATATATAAAAATATGTAAAAACACGTAAAAACACGTAAAAATATAAATATATATAAATAAATAAATAATATATACTTACATGTGTGTAACGATCGTTACAGTTGACGTTTCAAAGGGTGGTCACGAGACTAGGTTAGGTAAGAGTCCGGATCTCCACCGACCCTTAGTTAAACCCTTCGACTATATATATAGCCCACCCCCTCTTAGCTAGCTCTATAGTTTTAGTATTGTATTCATTTAGCCAACATCCTCGTACCAGTGTATCTGCGTCGTTACATTGTGAATCTTTACTGAGTGTTTTTAATGTTAATAGTTAAATCAAAGGCTTAAATTGTTAAATCAGGTTGAGCACGAAGCTCCTATTTACTAAGGAAAACTAACTGCTTATATAGAACCTTCCTACTCTTGGACCCCTTAGACCCCGTAGGTCCTGGATTACGATAATTCCCTATGGACCCCGTAGGTCCATAGATCGCTGCGATCCACCCCTGTATCCTATAAGTCCATCATGTGACTGTTATCACGTGCCACCTGGGTCATAGCTTCTCTGTGCAATCCTTGGTTGCCGAGCCTCAGGGCCATGACTTGTCTCGTGATTCTGGTCACGTGTTACACGTTTGTAACATCTATACAACCTTCGTTTAACTTAAAACCCTTTTAACAAAATCGCTTAGAACTCTTAAAGGGTTCTAATTTGTGTGAGTATAAAGTTTTATATTTAATCTAATTTAATAATTTAAGCTTTTAATTTAACTATTAATATTAAAACACTTAATAAAGATTTATAGTGGACTTACTTTACCTATTACACCTTCTTAATCCTTACTTAGTAATATTTTCGCGTCACACGTCTAGTTATCCCCCGTGGGTGATAGCTCCGTGACACCCGTGGATTTTCGCGGGTACCCGCCCCGTTTGAGCAGCGTAGTTGTTATAAAGCGTTTCTCACCTACAGCTTAAACTTAAAGTAGAGTATTATATAAATGTTTTCACTTTAAGTAAAACAGTTTAGAAATCAAAGAACTTGAATGAATGACGAGGTTGAACGCGAAGTTCCTATCTAAGTTCAGCTAGTTTAACAATTGTTCCTCAATCGCTCCTATTGTATGTTCCTTCCTTCCCTGATCACCTTCTCCAGGTTCTCTGCCTGACCGATGTCAGTGAGCCTCAGACCTAGTTCTATGCGGGCTGGTATCAGACAGCTTATCTAACACAAGTCCCAGTCTTCATCATATCTAGAATAACACACCGCATAGGCGCAGTGCAATCACCGCTTCCTCTGCAACCAGTCCTCTTTACAATCCCGCTGTCTTCACTCCGGCGCTGCATTTCTCGTGCATCCTCAACGGTACCTAGTGATCGCAATCGCAAATTCTGTGGGGGATTCATCTGCTTTTCAGGAGACACATCTCTGCCATTGATACCTCCAAATACCTCCTCAAAATGCTGATTGTCCCGTTTGGAATAGTGTGGGGCAAATGTATCAAGCCAGCGGCGGACCTCATGCGGCGCGAGCGGTACGGCATCCTTCACCTCCCACCGAGCTTCACGGACAGAATCGTCCCGGCGAGCTACACTTGAGATCTCCGTTACCATTCTTCGCGCTACTCCGTCGTCTCCCAAGTGGATGGCGCTAAGTGGGTCTCTGACTTCTAGCCATTGTTTCGGAACAAGGTCCTAAAGAAATAAGAAAATGTTCAGTAAGCTGTGCGACACAGAGCTTTCTATGCCCTAGTAAATAGTCATATGAGGAAAAAGACATACCGATAGACCCTGTGCGCTCGCTCCAACGGCCATGAGTGTTGCAACATAAGCAAGAGTGGAGAAACGCATTTTGAACTGATAAGCGAGAATGATGAAATGGTTTGTTCGGTAGTAGAAAAAGCGAGGTGATTCTAAGTCGTAATTGAAATGTGACAGTTTTGTCAGTAGTAGAAAAAAGCGAGTTTATTCTAAGGTGTGATTGAAATGTGAGTGTTGTTGTTGTTGGGCCTTTTAGAAAATAAAAACATCTTCTTTATATAACTTTCACTGTACCTAAATATAACAACGCTGACATGTGGAATGGTATCCTAACTCTCGTCCTTTGTTTTAAAACGACTCCCTTAGGAGTCGAACATAGCCGGCCTGGATTCATTACACCGAAATAAGATACAAATGTCTCGGCTACATCTTCGCGAGGGCTGTATATCATACGATGCGGAAGTGCTGTTCCAACCTAGAGTAAAATGGGGAATTCGCAAATACTAATCTGGCTAGCTCGCGGCACAGAAGGGTAAGATGCTCGTTAGAACAGCTACTAGCCGAGTATCATACGTTTAGTCCTCTAATCGATCAAGAGTCTCGATCTCTCGAGTAGTAAATCCCTATCGCAGCAAAATCCGCCATTGAGAACTCAACAGTCGAGAGAAATTCGGAGCTAGCCTTGTTACTCTCGAGTTTAATAAGCAAGAGAGCCGACCAAGCATGTGTTTCTATATGAAAACCTACCCTAGAAGCCACCGAGAACAACGAAAAGGTATTTTTTCAGCACCCCGCCTTATGGAGAGCTCGAAGGCTGTAGAGCTGGCTGCGATTTTTCAGTCTTCTTATTCAAAGGATTACGAGTTGCCATTGACTACGCTTCCTGATTGGACGGTTGGTAAAGGCGGATTAGAAACTCTAGAAAGTGGTCTTATTTGTAAAGCTTTCCAAGACTGCATAAGTAAATTACATCATGGGAGGGGCTGTGATTGAATAAGAGCAACTATTTAAAGGCACCATCAATTTACAATGGAATTTTGAGTACTAAAACAGAGATTTAGATCAGAGGTGAGGCTAAGAATACAATAGATGTTCATGTTAATTATAGTATCGTAATCTAATAGTTCCATGGGGCCTAGCGAAGCGAGGCTGTTAGGGTAGAATATCTCAAAGGTTTCTAACAGCCGCTCCTCTTGCCCAGCCGTTATTATCGTCTTCCTTATGTCCTCCCCATGGTTCGGGCATCACTTTGCGTTATAGTTAAAAATAGTTCTCGTATGTGATAAGTTTGAATTTGTGAAACTGTGGCTCAGGGTGACGAGGATCGTGCGGCTCAAATTTTCTTACCGCTTTTAGGCTATGTTCACTAACACGTCAGCACTAGACTGGCTGGACCGGACCGCGAAAGAACTTTATACGTAAAGGAATTAACCCTTTGAATTTAAAGCTATACTTGTAGTTATAAAGCCTTTAGTAAGGCTAATTAAAAGAAAAGCATTATATCTTATAAGCTATAGAGGTCTGAGGCACTTTGAGATGCACACTGATCCTAGCGATCAACTGAACTGCCCTAGTTCACTTCCTCTACAACCTCCTTAGTTCTTGCTCCCTGAATTCTTAACTGGGCATCCGTGACGTAAGATTTGAACTGTATCGAGAGCAGACAGTTAGTAATTAGTCGCTAATAGAGCTTCATAAGCACCACGACACAAGAGCGGGGCGGAGGAAACCACCGGCCTTGGAAATACGTGGGAGCACGCCCGGAAATGTGCGTGAATGAAAATGAAAAGCTCGGACCACTGACCTCCTTAGTACTAACTCCCTTTGCGAACATCTCATCCAACTCCTCGTAGCTTCGGCCTGCCGTCTCGACCTGGTAGAAATAGAGATAGACCCAGCAGAGAACGCCGAAGCCTGCGAAAATGAACGCCGTCTTGGCACCCAAGTTGGCCTCGCTGGGGTTGAACAGTAGTGGCAGGACAAACGCCCAGATTGTATATATCTGTGAGTGACACATTAGCTTCTCGGATCCTCTTCCTGACAGCTTAAGCGGCAAGATATCAACATACGATGTACT
The DNA here is from genome assembly GCA_000328965.1 of Ascocoryne sarcoides NRRL 50072. Lineage (NCBI taxonomy): Eukaryota > Fungi > Ascomycota > Leotiomycetes > Helotiales > Gelatinodiscaceae > Ascocoryne > Ascocoryne sarcoides. Next base: position 9,957 of record KB205942.1, read on the forward strand.
GCGCGGCGATGCCGATGGAAATCGTCTTGACTCTGAGACGGGAGGTGGCAACCTCTACCAGGAGCGTAAACGCAGTTGAACCAATCGTGATGTTGTAGAAGAAGTTGTAGACAAGCAGAAAGGCGATTGAGCCCTTGAGAGCAGGGGTTGTACCCTTGGCAGCGAGCCCACCACAGAGCGCCAGAATGATGACTAGTGCAAAGGTACCCCACATAGTCAAAGAGCGACGTCCGACTTTATCTACCAGGTACCATGAGCATATGTTGCCAGCCATGGCCAGACCATTCTGCACAATTTGTAGCTTGAAGCTCGTCGAATCGCTAAATCCAGCGAGTTGGATGTAATAGGCTGTGTATGAGGCGGTCCAGTAAACACCACAGAGAGCTTGAATAACCATACTAAAAGCCAATGGTCAGCGGGGTCAATCCACTTCTTGTTTGCAAGATCTACGGTTACTGCGAAAGAGATGACCGAAGGATCAAAGAAACAAACGCCCTTGCTGAGGCTACTGTAAATATAGTATGGCCACACTCGAACCCTCGCGAGATTGTTCATAACTTAGGGCAACGGAAGAGTACTTACGGCATGAAGGAGATGATGGTGCGGCGGACGTTTGACTTTCTGAAACATTCCAGATATGTTGCGCCCTCTGACTCTTTCTTCGCTTGTTCCAGCGTAAACTCGAGCTGGGCGATCTTGGGAGGGACTTCGGCTTCAGAATATCCAAGTCGACGCAGAGATTTAATAGCTCTATCTCGTTTTCCAACACTGAGGAGCCTGTGTTGGAAGTGTTAGCTTGATTATAGCTTGAGTGATGGGCGAAGAAATCAGAAGGGCTGAAGAAGAAGGTTCTCCTAAAAGTAGTGGGCAATGCCGCTTACCAGACTGGGGACTCAGGCATGAACGGAACGAAGATGACGGCAAGGGCTGAAAATGCAAACTGCGAGACAAACACGGCGCGATACGCCCAACGGGTTGTGCCACCACCGGTATAGTTGACGATGATAGCCGCAATCAAGGGGCCAATTGTAAACATCAACGCGTTGAAGCAGGTGAAGAAGCCTCGCAGGGCTAAAGGCGTGATCTTGCCGTGAGTTAGAATCAATGTGATGATACAAACAAGCACGAGGGAGATGGGTCTTTCAAATGCCAACTCGGTGAACATACCTCGCCAATGTATGACATAGCAACAGACCAAAGAACGCCAGTTGCGACGCCGTTCACGAGCTTGCCTCCGAAGAACCAGGCATTGGTAGTGGCAGTGTACTCGAGAGCGACAGCAGCGAATGAGACAAGGAGAAAGCTGCCCAACATGATCTGCCGTCCAAGTTTGTCGGCGACGACAGCACCAGCTAGGGTCCCAATGATGGTGGCGGCAAGCGGCCCTCCGTAGAAAGCGGACTGCCAGTTAGTGTGCAACTCGTATTCGCCCTTATAGAGATATCCAAAGTCCTTCCGGAACTCGGGAATGCTCAGCACGATGCCGGCAGCTTGGTTCTCGAAGCTGACACCGAGGCATGTAAACACAGACCAGAGGCACCAGGCAAAAAGCTTGGGTCGCTTGCGGATGGTCGCGAAAGCACCTAGCTCGTGCTCTTCTTGGTTGGCGATGTCATTGAGGTCCTCGTCGATGTGTTCAGTTTTCTCGTTTGCCATTTTGGTCTCGGCACTCGGGAGTGCATTCGCCGCGGCCATGGTTCGTAGAATTGTAGGTGTTGCAAACTAAGTCAGCAAGACTTGGTTGAGACCTGAGAGAAGAAGCGTTGTGGACCCACACAAGGGAGAAGACTGTGGGGAAAAAACCTGGGGACTCTGGGGATGACTGCATGTCAAATGGTGTAAGGACCCAGACCTTTATACTTGCAGGTCCTGTAGGTGAGTATATGGTCAAGGAGATTTCCGTCGCGAGACTTAAGCTGCGAGTCATCACCGCTTTTCATCCGCAGTCCACCCGGACCCACGGATGTGGATTGACTACAGTAGTGGACGAAAGCCACCAATAAGTCATCTGATGGGACAACTGATTCGGCTGATAATGGCTACAGTAACCGCTTTCTATCCGGCAATGCGATCACGTGTGTCCTTTTTCCCCCGTGTGCCAGCAGTACACAAGCCCAGTTGATACAAATCGCTGTCAATGTGTATGATACATTGATCTTTTTATTTTCCATGCGCACCAATCCCCACAGACCGAGGCATATTCAACTCCGCATTGTACTGCTATTCATGTAATGTCGGGTAGCGAGGTCCATGCGGTATGAGGAGAATCTGGGGATGAACAGGCGAGACGTCGGGGAGTATCGGAGTGGGGCCAGACGCTATCTTGGAAGTGCGGGGCACGCGGGGTAGCCGAATTCTTGCATCAACATCAGGTACACTAACACCATGTCAATCAGCAACGCGGCTTCGCGCAGTATCGGCTATAAACCCGACGTCAGGGCCCTGTGCATTCTTCTTCGAGGTTTGAGACTCATGCTTGTGTCGTGCTGAGTTCAGTCGATTCGGTCACATGACCCCTGGAACCATGCTTTCTCAGTCGCCGAATCAGAGTGCACGCGCTGATGCATCCTACAATCGTCGTCGAGCTGGGACTGCGTGCAATGTTTGCAGGTAATTCACACTCCAAATCCGAGCATGTTCCAGCGTCCTAATCAGATGATTCAAAAATTTCAGGGCTCGCAAGACAAAATGCGATAACAGACGACCAATTTGTGGCTTCTGTGCCGCAACTGGAGGCGAATGCGAGTATAGGGACGATGCTCTAGACTATTCGCACCTCGACAGGAGTAGTCTCCTCATCCTGCAGAGGATTGGCGAGTTGGAGCAGAATCTCTCGCATCTCATCGGCGATACACGCCCTGGCGGACACAAGCGACGCGAACTCACGTCTGAGCCATCGCCTTCGGTTGTCGCGCCAATAGACGAGGCTTCGTCCACTACATTCTACTCTACCGAAAGCCCCATCGACCGTAACGCCCAGGTGAGGAATACGCAGGAGGATATTCCACCGACGGCCGATGTCATCTTCGCCAGTAATGAGATGACCGTCGAAGCCTTGCTGAGATGGCCTGTTTTCGGATCTGAGTTTGAGGAGCTGCCTCCGCTGGTTCCCCTTCTGGGCCAATCTAGATCGGCATCAGATCACGCCCCATCGCTTGACGACCATCTCGCCATCGACTCTCAGATCGTCAGCCACCTAGTAGCAAACTTTCTGTCTAACAATCACGTCAAGAATCCGATTTTTGATGTCCAGACCTTATGGGGAGATGTCCAAAAGTTTGTCGACGAGGGGCTTAGATGGGATGGGAGGAGTTGTCTCATAGTAAGATCCCAGCTGCTCTTGTCCTTCGTTTGTGGAGTCTTGAGGCTACAGCTTTTCGCAGCTTCTAGTTTGTGCCGTCAGTGTCCTATCGCCCCCCTTCGAGACCGAGACCACAGCAGGCCCCTCAATGCAGCCGGGACAGTTAGCGCAGGCCAAAGCGTACTTCAAAGCTGCACAGAAACGAATTGGGATGGTCTACCATGAGAACACACTTCTCGCGGTGCAATGCAGTTTCCTCACGGCTCTATATCTAATGTCCACAATGGATATCTTTGCTGCTTGGAAGAGCTTCTCTCAAGCTGGCACCCAGTGTTTGGGATGGTTGGCATCTCAGAGCAGGTTTTCAGGCTCGACCGTCCACTTAGTTGCTCCCAGTGGGAAAGATGATCGAGTTAGTCCGGCGCGATACGTAGAGGAAAGTCTCTATTGGAGCTGTTTGAAAAGCGAGCTGTTGAGTCTACCTCTCATCCACCTGTTTATACTCGTTTCTAACCGACTTGCTCACCCAGTGAACTGAGGGCCGAGTTAGGATTACCGGGGTCCAGCCTCAACGAGATGAAATATCCTCACGTCTATCCATCTCCTCCAGAACCGAAGCCCCAATTCTGGGGCTTTGCATTAGATGCCAACGAACGCGAACTAGAAGTTGCATGGTTCTTTTATCTTGCGGAGATTGCACTGCGGCGCATCATGAATGACGCCCTTACAACACGCTACGGCGTCTCGTTAGGGTGGTATTACAGAGCAAGATGGTGGACCGAACAGGAGGAAGAGTACCTCGTAAGCTACACCAAAGAATTCACTGGTAAGCTCAGCTCGTGGTATAATACGCTCCCACCGTCCATGTCTTTCTCCCGTGACCCCCGAGAGCGAACGGGGAACATACTGCGCGCTCTTCTGCGCAGTCATGAGACCGATATACGGGAAGTGGTGTACTTTCCAGCCTTGCGGGCGGTTATGTTGCAACCGCTTCGCGAGATTGGTCCTCGCACCATATACTTGGCTAAAGAGGCACTCCAGAATGATTTAGAGAGGATCGTGCTCACCGAGGAGGGCTTCTGGCATAGACATCAGGGAACGTGGCTCATGATCCGAAGTTGTTCGAGGAGCTCTATCCACCTGCTAGGCGCGGCTTTGCAAGCCAAAAGCGAGCCACAACTGAGCGGGCTATTGCCTGACGGATGGGAGGTTGCGGTGGGCAAAGTACTACGGATGATCGAGTATTGGAAGTCCGAGAGTCCTGATCTGGGGATCTTGGTAGAAACGCTAATGATGTTGTATACTCGTGCTACTATAAGTTAATTCAATCTGAAACTCTGCCAACATTGTTCCGCAAGATGGTTTCAAGGACAAGGCCAAGCCTGTTTTGTCCCTTGAACTTACTTACATATAAAGCTAGCCGAGGCATGATCGCGTTTGCAGCCGCTGCCTACAACCTACAGGACATAATAAAGGTTAGATGAAGCTGATCTATGGACTCAGAACCGACGAATGATGTAGTCGTGCTACTAATCAGATGTAATAGAAAGCAGCTATTAGAGGCAAAGGTCATGCTGCTCTAAAGATTTTATAATTTTCTTGTCTTTTCCTGATTATATACTATGGCTTTACAAAGTGTAGTTGCCTTAAAGGAGACACCGAGTTATTCTACCCTAATTATATATAGCATAAATAATAGAGAAACATAGGTTAGATGTTTTAGGGGTATATTTCTGGGAAGTATAATAAGGCGCCAGGTATGTTTTAGAAAAACGGTTGAGGGAGTATTAACAAAGTCTCCTACTGTAAACACACTGTCCCGATTATCTGGCGGTATATATAGAGGGATATTCCAGCTCTTGGATCCCTCCGGTTCTATCAAGACGGGCCCGAGCTATAATACGAAAGCTAGTCTAGCTTAGATGGAAGAAAGGGGGATTATACTTATCTTTTGGCCCGCGTTCTCACTAGATTTATCGCTAATCAAGGCTCCATATGATAGAATAACGGATATTGTAAGTGCCCTAGATCCAGAGGTCCATAGAAGCTGCCCTAGGCTTAAGGCACCTGTGCAGAGGGCCTGGGACGCGAGTACAGATGCTGAGATTCAGGACCTTGTTTACTTCTATATAATGCACGAGCGCTGTGTAGCTGTAATTGCTGCTCACGGATGCTATGCAAAGTACTGAATAGCTTCAATTCCATGCGATTCCATTGCGGGGATACTCTTGCAGCAGCGTGCTCCCACTCGTTTTAACCTATATTACACCCTCTATATTGTACGATCACATCCATGTAGTGAATGAAGCCAAAAGATTCCTCGGATCGAAGTCTAGATATCAAAATCACATGACATACGGGCAGCCCCGTGACACCGTGTCAATCATCTGATGTCGCATTTATTGCGGCTCTCCGGGAACTCCGAATTATTTCAGAGCCTCCACTGCGGAGCCCCGTGCGGGGTCGGAGTAAAAGGGGTTATGCGCAGGATATTTGGGATGAGGGGATCAATGAGAACTCATCGAATGTTGTTATCCGTATGATCAATATTAACAGAGATTCATGTCGTGGTGTTGGATTGCCTGATCGGTTGCGCGTACCGGCCTACTACTAGTAGCTATCGGATCAGCCAGATGACTAGGAGGCTCCACCCCGATACTCCCCGGCCCATTTATGCCTCTAAGAGCTGAGGCTCCATGCGCGACTATACCATTTGCTCGAGAGAGCCGGAACATATTTAAGCTGTCGCAGCTCGCTCAAGCATCTTCTTCCCATATACATGGAATCTTTGCTCTCTGGAGTGTCTGCTGGCCCAGCGTTGAAAAATGACGACCCTCACGGTCCTGCCGGACGAAGAGTCTAAATCCCCCTCCATCTCGCTTAATCAAACGCACACCGTCGACGACATCAACCCGCTGATTTATGGAGGATTTATTGAGTACGTCGCAAGAACCAGGGCTTCGGTGTCGATTGGTTTTGTACACGCGATCTAACAGGTTAATGAACTACAGACATATGGGCCGCTGCATCTACGGCGGCTTATACGAGCCCGACAACAAACACGGCCTGATTGACGCCAACGGCTTCCGAACCGACGTAATCGAGTGCTTCAAGGAGCTCGCCGTGCCGGTCGTGCGGTATCCGGGGGGCAACTTCGTCGCTACGTATCGATGGCAGGACGGCGTTGGCCCGAAGGAGAAGCGTCCTGTGCGGCCAGAGCTCGCTTGGAACGGCACTGAGTCGAACCAGTTCGGCACCGATGAGTTCATGGCGTGGTGCAAGGTCGTAGGTACCGAGCCCTACCTGTGTCTCAATATGGGCACAGGTACTCTGGAGGATGGGTTGGCTTGGTTGGAGTACTGCAACGGCGACAAGGATACGTATTATGCTAATCTGCGACGGAAGAATGGGCATGAGAAGTCGTATGGTGTCAAGTATTGGGCTTTGGGCAATGAGATGTGGGGACCTTGGTGCGTTGCTTACATAATGAACTCAGATTGACCACTAGACTAACTCAATCGAAGGCAAGTCGAACAGCATACGAAAGAGGATTACGCAAAGAAGGCCATCCAATGGGCAAAGGGTGAGGCTTCCTCTGTCGGCTGGGCCCCTCATCGTCGTGCTGACATGGCTTCTAGCTTTAAAACTCCTCGATCCGTCTATAACGCTCATCCTCTGTGGTCGAGACGGCTGCTCAGATTGGGATCGCTATGTCCTTCAAGAATGCCTTCGCTGGGTTGACATGCACTCTATCCACCTCTACACCGGTGTAGACAAGTGAGCAACACCAAGAGAAATAGAAACACGCATTATAATGAGCTGACGCACGAGAATAGACACTACCCCAACATCTCCGGCCCATACGCAGCCGAGCGCTCCATCCAGATTACCTCAGCCCTCATCGACCTAGCCCGGTGCGAACTCGACATGTCGCCCTACCCCGACGTCTCGCGCATTAGCACGGCGCCCTTGACCAAGCACCGGCCCACCATCTGCTTCGACGAGTGGAACGTCTGGAACCCCGAGCGTGCCCCGGGCGACAAGGGCGCCGAGGAGCTGTACACGCTCTCGGACGCGCTGGCCGTCGCCATCTGGCTAAACGTCTTTATCCGCAACTGCAAGGACCTGGGCATGGCCACCATTGCCCAGAGCGTCAATGTCATCTCCCCGCTGATGGCGACGCCCACGGGACTGTGCAGGCAGACCACATACTGGCCGCTACTGCTGTTCTCCAAGTACATGCATGGCAGGTCGGTGGCTGTTCACGTGCGTTCCGGCGCTTATAAGGGTGTAACGTCGCCAGAGTGGGTGCAGACGACGTGCAAGGTGCCCAAGCTGGACGTCAGTGCTGCGACGGACGGCGAGTGGATGAATGTAGCCGTGGTGAACGTCGATGAAGACCTGAGCTACGAGACGGAGCTGAGTGGTGTGGCGCTAGCGACGGGTGAGGTTCAGGTCTTCCTCGTGGGAGGCGAGGGCAATGAGATCAAAGATGTCAATGTGCAGGACGAGGAGACGGTGAAGATTGTGGAGAAGACTGTAGCGTCGAAGGGCTTGAACAAGTTTGTATTTGAAAGGCATAGTTTCACGCTCCTGAGATGGAAGGTTAAAGCTTAGATAAAATAGACTTCTCGGATATACAAAAAGTTGATGGAAGGGTTTCCGTTTCTTGGTATGACGGATTGTATGATAAGCTGTTAGACAATGTCAATCTGTAGTCTATTCAACCCGATTTCTCTAGCCCGAAATTTGTTCCCGACATTATGTTACGACGGGGGATACTTAGCCAGCCGCTAGAGTATAGCCATGCTTGTTGACAAAAGTCGAATGTAAATTCTTATTAGACCTAATATAAGAAGATATCTTACCAAGTTGGCTAATTGCAATGAGGCACGACAAATGATTCATTTTCGGCCTCTATGCAGTTCCAAAATTCGAGCAGGGGAGAGAGAGAAGCAGAAGGTTTGCAGAAGGTGTAATTGACAATATCGATTCTTCAAAGACAAGAGTAAAGTAGAAGTTTCCTCTGCAGCAGCTGATCGTGAGACTGAAAGAAGCATCTTGGCAGGATGCTATCGCCTGGTCTTGCGGTGTATCGATTGCCCGTAAAAGCAAGATCAATGTTTCTTAGATCAATGAAATCTAAGGTCATCTTATTTTATTGACAACCGATGCGTGTGGCAGCAATCAAGACTCAACTACATAACAAGACTTAAAGTAAGTATTTCTATTCAAATGACCGCATATCTCGAACTGACTATGTCGTCCCTTGCTTATATAATTTCACTTGGCTATATCGGCAGAAAACATTCCCAACGTCGCATTCCAACATTGCCAACCAATACTGGGGAGATGCGGCCATAGGAACCCATTTTACTCTTCTTTAAGCCTACTAACATATCTATGCCACCAAATTTACCACCGTTACCTCTGTTTTTTAAGGCTTCTAGTAATAAAGAAAGCCGGCAGGGGTTAGCCAAGTAATTTCTGAAGGATTCACACCTACTAATATATCCACTTTTCCCTTTGTGCATTTTTGGTTTTTGTCTCTTCATCTTTTCTTTCGTTTATATTTTATTTTACATTTATAACAACACCCTCTGTTTTTCCCTTTCCCTTCTACTGTTATTTAAAAATTGTAAGTATGAAATTTGAATATAAAGTATTTATATTATATTTGAAACGTATTTTTAAAGTGTTTGTGAGAGGTATTTTCAGGAGACTTTTGAAGGTAATTTTAGAGCCATTTTTAAGAGTGGTTTTAAAGGGGATTTTGATGGTAGTGGCTGTATTTCAAAAATTTTTAAAGTAGTTTTAAAATCCATCTAAGTGATTTATTTTAAAAAGATCTTCCCGTCAAAGTTTGAAATATATATCATACGAACTAAGCGTCTTTGACTTAGTCTTGACATGGTGACATACGACGAGCACACAAGATTGTTTGCAGATGTAGTCTAGTCTCCGCGATCTGGTCTGGCCAGTCTAGGTTAAAGAATATAATAGTGGTGTAAAGCAGAGGCAGGTAACCGTGAAACCGACATAATAGCTGGTTGTTCTTCCACCCAACACATATAAAGTCCAAGTAACATATAATTTATTACTTTTATTTACTAAACAGCCCATATTGCCGCAAATCCAGAGCCAAAAGAGGGGTCAAACAGAAAATCTATTTAAATACATACAAGCAAGCAAGCGCATTAGCACCCATTACCAGAAGACCTTGTCAGCCATTCCCCTGAGATCCGCTCCCAACCCAAATCTTTCCATTCGGTAATGATTTGTCTGAATCAAGAGTGACATGCCACTTCTCAGTCCTTTTCCCGTTGGCTTCGTTTGGTCCGTAAACACGTTCCGTCATCCAATTCAACGACTTGGGGAGGTCCCACGCCTCTTCCGGATCCCGTAGCAACAACTTGACCAAATGGCGCTTGGAAGGGAGCGCTGTCCCATCCGTAGTCGTGTCAAATGCATTCCGTGCATGCATCATGCAGAGGTTATTGATGAAAGCAATATCGCCTCGGATACGAGGCAACGGAAAAGCATGTTTCCAACCCAAGTCTTCAAGCATGTCCATAGCCTCAAGACGCTTGGAGGTAGGAGGAGGTAGCGTTGCGCTTGGCCCTTCCTTGCGAAAGCCCACCACGGGAAGCCGTGAATATTGTAGGACCAGTTTATCGCCGGAAATATTGTTGATGAGTGGCGTTCCATCAGTTTCATAATCCTGTGCACTATGAAAGATTAGGAATTAGACGAGACAAATTTGCTTCTGATATCTTACTGGAAGAAGGTCCAATCTTTGGAGAGCTCATGAAGAAGGTCAGGTCTTTTGATTGCCATTTCGTTGTAGACTTTGGATGAGCTAACAACCATGGTCTCACCACCGCTTTTGGGAACATCCATTGTGAACAAGGTAAGGATGTCCCCTACGTCAGTATGGAACGACTGTGGAAATTATTATTATATAGTTCTGGTTGATGAAGTATGTTTACTTACCACAGACCCATTAGTGAACGCTGGCCGCAGATTCTGTTCATCAGCATCAGGTTCGAGGTCCTGACTGATAACATGGCCTGCGTAGTAATAGTAATTAGAGCTTGACGACAATTTGTAAGGGGTCCAATGACACTCACATGCAACTAATTCTCGATTGAGATCCTGAAAGCCCCGAATCGGAGCCACATGAGACGCGAGCCCGGCAAATACCAAAACATTCTCTTCTTCTGTAAAGTCTTCAGGCCGGAGGCCTCGGAGCACACAAAAGCCACGTCCGTTATAGCAATCATGAGATATTTTCCTGAGCCGTTCATGAAGATCTGCAGGAAGAGGAAATGTCTTGGGACTTATGTTTCCCGGCCCCATATTCAAATCTTTAAACGTCAAAAGACTCCTGTCCCAGGTGATGGTTCAGTACCCACTTTGAAAATGCCTCAAGGCATCAACAACATAGACTAGATCTTGATCAGATAGTTTCATAATGAATTCGCGCTCCTTAGAGGCCATATCTACACCAGTCCAAACGCGGTCGCCGACGTATCGGGATGGAAATCCAGGGAGGAGATCATTGATGTTCGCAGTAGCCTTCTTGCTTTCAGTAGTTGAGATGCTACTATAGGATCGCTCATAGGCAAGATGCCCCAGAAAGGCACTGTAGTAAGGTTCAGCAGCCATGTTCGTATGTCCAGCAGAGTTCTTAACAACGGACTAATGCTTTGGTACTGCCTTCCACTTCATGAAAGATCAGCCTCCCTAGATATAAGTAGAGCTGCTTCTTTGAGATTGATGAGGCTCTGTGCTTATCCAGAGAATCTAATAAAGCAGGCGCGGCTGTATTCATGTGTCAATATATTATTCGCTAACCCAACTTGTTGAAAAGAGGGGTTGAAGTCGACTTTACACTCCATTGGGCATTCAATGAGGGGTAGATAAGCATTGCTGCTCTCGATTCGAGAAAATAACGCCACTCCTGCAACTCGGAGTTTATGGTGCAGCAATAACACAAGTGACCTCTGGCCCATCCCGCCTAAGCCAGTCTCAATCTCAAGCTAGAAGCATGAAAGGTTCGTAGAAGCATTCTATATGCCGATCACTTAGAATATCCTCGATTCTCCTATATAAGTAAGAGATTGCGACCCAAACATGTGAATGCGGTGAGGCCCATCCGTTTCAATTTAATGAAGGAATGCATATAATGATTGACAATTTAGATACATGACTGGGTGGCTCATGATCAAATCCGAAGAGACCCTGGAATTACACCATAGGAATTAGTCAGCGTTAAGTTCCGTCTGAGCGAAATGGTTGCAACCTTTCCATCGGTTAAGGGTTCATGGCCCTGTCCTGGAACGGATGAGCACCCATTTTTGCAAATAGAATCGATGATTTGTGCTTTCATTGACACACTTTTTGACTTCTCTTACGTCTCTTTGTTCCGTCTCGAATTGGGGACGGGGAGCAGTTCTGCGATTAGATGTGTCAAGACTGGGGTTGGCCGACTGATTTGAAATTGGTGTAAAGCCTTGCAGACAATTACCTGATGGTGTTTCATTATCTTCCACGGTCTCATTGTGGCCGGACGATAGAATAAAGCTACACTCTCGCGATTGACTGCAGGTGAGATACTATGTACCCATGGGTAAGTGAAGCCTCGGTGCTTTTTATCACAGCGCTAACAAGTCACAAGGGCGAGAAATTCTCCACCAGCGTGTTAAGTGCGTCGAAGCCTAAATAAAGTAGCGAAAGACTTTGCTGAATTTGTCTAAAATTTAGTTTCGCATCGAATTTGTAACCAAAGATCGGAAATGTTATAAGTAAACTCTGCAGTCCTTTGAGCTCGTATTACCTTATGCATTGCAGCATTAGCAGGAAAAGTAACTGCTCTCTTCTAGCTGACGTCTTGGAACTATGGAACTGTAGAATTCAATGAACTGATCTTGTAGATTAAATAATGTTTAATTGTTAAAGCTGGTTTTGCCATTCTACAAGGTCCTTGAAGACAGGTAGAAAAATGCTTAGCCAGAGTCTAGCCGACAAATACCTTTGTTGCTAGTGAAGTCTTCGGATCCCTCGAAATTGCCCTCCACCTAGAGTAGCTCTGGCTACTTCTTGACTCAAATTTAAATAGTTTCTTCCCTATGATCGGTCTGTAGGGGCTCTTCGTCAATTGGCTTCCAATGAAATAAATTCATACTCGTTGCTAAGATAAGAACCAGAGCTGCCATGGTGCAAGGTAGAACTGCGCAAAGATATCAGTAATGCATTCGCGGACGCTGTCTTATACTTACGGAATGAAACATGAATAGCTTGTTCGAATGCAGCAAGTACCAGGACGCGGGTTTCTTCGTCTCGTAGCCGCAAGCTCTCAAGGTCCTGCATCGCTTTGGTAATGATCTAAATACTCGGTTACTACTCTTGAACAAAGGATTCATGCACTGACCAGTTCAGTGGTCTTCGACTCGCCAAGGCTGGACCGTATTCCAGATTTGGAAACGGAGCGCATGATTGAAGACATGAGTGCCATCCCCAAATCCGCACCAAAGGTTTCGACAAGATAATACAATGCGAGAGATTGAGGCCACCCTAACATTTGGTCAGAGTGTGCGATATAGAAAAAGATTTGGTGTCCCACATTTTTTCTTTGTACTCGAAAGAACTGCATATAAGAGGCAGCTTTGCCATATCCCAAGACATATCCCAAAAAGCATAAGGAGCGGGGCATGCTGGGCTAACTCAGGCTCTGTCGATAAATCAGTAAAAAGTGATCCAGCAGGCGTTCCAGGGGATAAACACACTTATTGTCCTTGTAGCAAAGAGGATGCATACGAACTGGAGCAGGAAAGCGTTCGACAGCATGATTCGATGTACTGGAAATGTGTCCGCCTTAACCAGAGCGCCTCCAAAAATTGCTCCGGTAGTAAATCCAAGAAACACACACGTCAAAGCCCAGTCTTCGAAAGAATGCTCATCAAAAGCTCGGACTTGAATGTATGGCGGTATTACAAAGGTGATCTAAGATTTTCGTCAGTGGCATCTGTAGTTCATGTTTAGAAATCCGTACTGTATTATAGATCAAAATAACACTAAACAGCTGAGTCAAGACTACCAGATATTGTAGCTTGAAGACAGGTGTCATGTTGATGATCGGATTCGTTGCTAATCTTGCTTCAAAAAATATAAAAGCGCATATAAACATGGGCCCAGATAACAAAAGCAGTAGTTCGACGGGGTGGGTCCAATTTATAATGTTGTCCCCTAGAGTTGAAGCTATGATGGGTATGGCAACGGCAAAAATAAGTAGCATCCAGCCCTCAATGTCCACTCGAGGTACTTTGGAGTCTCCCTTGCTCAGTAACGTTGATTGTACGTACTGTGGGCAGGAGCTGATGTATGCGAAGGAGAAGTATAATGCAACGAAAGCCCAGATACCAAACAGAAGTTCAAGGTAAAATACGCTTTAGGTCGTCAGTGAACGGCCATGTGGTCATTGTTGTCATCAATATAGACCTACGAATGCCATGTGAGGCGCCTGTACAACAAGGCTCCAAGTGGACCGGCAGCCATGCTCGTGCCCATTTCAATACATGTTACAAAGCCCTCCCATATCGCAAGATGTTTCTTGCCAACAAGGTCTAAAATCTTCTGTTAGAAGCGGGAGACGTGCTACACGGGATATTGAACTAGCCGTTGATAGTCACCATTGAAAGTAGTGTGACCCCCGAAGAGCCAATTCCGACGGGGAAGCGTGATGCCAAAAGCTGCCAGAAAGTCGTACTGATTGCACTGTGATTTTAGTCAAGATTAGAGCCGCATTCGAAGTCTAAGGCGTTGAAAGAACAGATCAAACGGTACCATAAGCCAAGCCCCAGAGCGAAAGCAGCATATGCAGCAAGCATCATACGCCTAAGTCCGAAGGTCTCAAGTAGATACGAATACTATGAATCTATCAATGGTATTCATAGCGGACATCATCAGGATTACAAACCAGCGGAACAAACATTGCTGAGCATATCGAATCAGTCAGCACTATCCAGGAAGCGTCTTTGAAATGCTGCAAGTCGGAAGCTATCGCGAGAATTTAGCAAGCGAACATGATTGAAACTAACTACCGTCCGAGCATCTCATACCTAGTCGTGAATAGCTTGTCATGAGGAAAGCGATGTCAAATGCCTTGACAATAATACTGCATCTATTAGTTAATGCAGCGTATGAGATTGAAGCTATGTACCCGAGCAGCATTGCAGGACCTATAAGAGCAAGAAGCCCAGATGATTCCGAAGGTGTGGTATTTAAATCACGTGCCGCCTGCTGTGGAATCAATGAATCGAATTCATTGTTGATCAGCTCCTCATCAATATTAGATTCGAAGGCCGTATCTGGGGTTTCCACAGACGCAGTGTATCTCTGAAGCGCGGTCATCGCAAGTGTTGGAGTGCTTCGTGGCTGCGTTAGAAACGACTCTATTTCCGAGGTACGAAGAGTGAGAAGGGTGAGAAGAAGGAAAGCTGCAGATACAAGAGATGGAAGTGAGGCTCCTTACTTAAAGTCACGTGTAGAGTGCGCCGTGTAGCCTCGATAGCTGCCCGACGGCCTAAGCCTGACTGCAGCTAGGATGAAATTGGTTGTCAGGTCCAGAAGATATGTCGACGCTGTGTAACGAGGTGTGTAGGAGCGGGATTTTCCGGTCTGTTTCAGAGCCAGGCTGGATAGCTTGGCTTGCAGGCCACGGCATACAAGTACACCTGATCATTCGATCGCTAAACCTTCCAGAATGGGGGCAGATCTTGTCACTTCGTTCTTCGCAAATTCTTACACTTCAGCCGTTGAACTTTCTTATTAATTTTTTTTCTAACTTGAGGTTTGTTACTATGGAAATGTCCACCAAATTTAGAGCTTTTTATGACGTTAAAAAATCTGCTTCAGTGAAATCATCAATCTCTCCTTTGTGAGGCACATCTCCTCGCCATTCCCTGCAAAGCAATTGAGAACACCAATACATCTCATCTTCGTACATTGACATGTCCTTCCACTGGGCCAGCTTCGACTCTGGCAGCACAATAATCAGCCTATGCATCATGCATTGTATGAGGACTGGGGCATCATATATGACTTGCCTTGGCGCGCCATTTCCCCTTGAATACTACTCACGTATTTGATTTGGTCTGGGGTCATGTCCTGAGTTCTTTTATCTTCACCTCCGATCTCTGACCAGGCGATCGTCAAAGGTATCGAACCCTTACACACAAAATGGAAGTGTGCAAGCAGGGTCTTGCAGGCGTGAATATAACCTTGGGTGAGTGTACCGCCTCGGGATCCTACCTATGATTTCCGAATTTAGCTTGGAAGCTAGAGCTCACTGGGGCCAGAGGTACCCGCAAACCAGCGGGAGGGGGCAGAAAAGGACATAAAACGATACCAGGTCAAATGCATACCTTTAAACCATGGCGATTGGTCCAGGCTACAAGATCTTTCATGATCCATTCCATATTCGACATCATGACAAACATAGCGAGATACATCTCTAGCCAATTTTGCATCTTGTGCTCTTCCATCTTGTCTTTCATCTTCTTCAGCAATCTTTGTGTCAAGGGTACTAGCAAGTCCCGGATGACAATATCATCAAGCTGAGTATCCATTACTGGAGTTACCGGGACGATGCCACAGAACGGATGTCCTAGTTCATTGGTTGGCTCGAGTCCAATCATGGCACCTCCACAGAATATACGCCATGAGCCTTCTGTGAGACGAGTCAACATCCAACACTGTAGAGAATCAGACACGATATCACCCTTGACAGATATTAGCCCATATTCCATCAAACTACCTCGGGGGATATGCTTACGTGCTCAAAGGCTGTATATGCAAGCGCCGCTTGGAAGGTATCACAGACGATCGGGTTCGCACCAGCAAGAATTGTCTGAATGTAACTAGAACGTGCGTTTATGCTAAATTCTCGCAAGCTTAGACGTGCTGCCTCAATATCGCTGATGAAGTATGGAGGCATCTCCATTGAGTGACTTTGCCCCATCTGATCTTCCCACTCGTAAGCAATCTTATCACCTGGACCAGGCTCAAAGCGCGATACAGTGACTGACAGCGCATTCTCGAAGTCCTCTCCTTTATCCTGGGTGAGGAACAGTATGTGGGAGGTATTGTCGTGTTGTGGTTTGGTCTTTTGGAGCTCCCATTTTCCTTGCAGCCACGTTTGAAGGTTGTTGTTCAGTGTTGAGCCTGCAAGGCGTCAGTTACTTGATGGCCATGCTGAATCTTCACTTCTCACCCTTTCTGTGTAAATTGATGTCCAAAATACTGATACGGACACACGGCTGGTGGGGGAAATGTGCTGCAAGCTTCGAACATCGACCACAAGGTTGATACAAACTTTCCGGCATATCGCACTACGACGAGAGATGACAGTCAGTCTCGAACGCACAAGCCAGGGACTACAAAAGCAACTTACACGAAACCTGTGACGGCGGCATCTTGGACAAGCACCTAATCGCCGCGTGATCGAAGTCGCACGTAGCAACTCACTAGTAACCTTTGCACGTACAACCTGAGCAAGGCCAAAGACGCATTCAGTGCCAGCGACCCTCCCTTTGCTATCTTTTCTGACCAGTATCTTTGGTGCCTGTTCACAGAGTCAGAACTGTGAAGAACTGACTGGAGTGAGTTTTAAGTACCACATCTGTATTCAGTGCATCTGGTCTCGAAGTCAAGCCTCTAGATACTTTTTTCTTTGGGGATCGTCGTGCACTGCTATTTGCAGGTCGCTTCCTTGGATTTGGGTCCAAAGGACTATAAGGAACAAGCTGTAGCCGTGTATCCTGTGAAGTTGGCACTGCCGTCTCGCTTGAAGTGCGTTCCTGCACGGAAAGCTGAGTGTCGTAGAAGCCTCGATGAAGTTCGTCTCGGGTTTCGCGATAACCTTTTAGGCTCCGACTTGCTGTTAAATGATCGACTTCAGGGGTCACTGGTGCAAGAAAGAGTGGTCCTTCAAAAGTGTCTCTTGAGGAATCCACTTCGTCGAGATCGGCGTCCTCTAAAAACCAGGTGGTCGAGGAGCTTGGAGGCTCCGGCAAACGCGACATCGCAGAGCATACTTTCATGGGCAATACAGTTATACCTATGCTATCGTGATAAGTGGGCAGATGACTAGGTAATACCTTGGATACAGTCAACTTGACGTCCGAAAGAAAGAAGGGATGGAAACAGTTGTGCAGCTCTGCGATCACAGCACCAGTAGTTGTCACAAGTCGCCGCCCACCACCGTCAAGACGTAAGACAGCTATGACTTGTGAACGAGATAAGCTTTCTAAAAGATCTGCATGCTAAAGTAGACGAGAAACCCCTCCCGGTTAATTGAGTAGAACTTTAAGAACATGAGGCTCAAGATAGTAAAGTTATCAAATGTTTAATTTGCCAGTTGGCGCCCGACTTTCGACCCCACCACTAGTGCAGTGCCATTGTGGCTTATCTTACAGCATGCATCAACGAGGTTTGCAGCAGGTTTAACTCAGCCCCTCGCCGATTACCCAAAGAGGAAATCGGCCAGCTCGCAGCCAGAAGAGGGAGTCGGGGACTGAGATCAACCACGTGCCCACGAACCTTTTGTGCTCAAATAAACGTCCGCCTCACTTTTCAATTCACTTTCGTAAGGCATCTTTTTCTTCCTGAACCACACCCATCGCGCTCTCCCATTCGTATTCGTATCAGCTCCGGCCATAGCACAGCCGCCTATACTGATGGGTGGTCTCGAAGGGTCAGCTGACCCCAATGTTGAGGTTCCGTTCGTGGTTCGCACCGCAAGGTTAGACGACCTGAATACCATCACGAGCGTCGTCCAATTGGGCTTCCCTGACGATCCTCAATTTAATTACCGCTTTCCATACCGGCTTCAGTGCCCCGAGGACCATTGGAAATGGACAAGGCGGGAGTATGAGGGCTATCTAAACCAAGCAGAGAAGTATGCGGTGGTAGTCGCGGCAACTCCTGATACGGAGGACAAGCCCATCGCGGTCAGCGTTTGGGATATGGCCGTTAAGACAGAGGCGACGGGTGGAGGTACAATTTCTGGCGTTGGATATCTTCACTTTGAGGCTAATCCAAATAGATAACGGCATAGGGGAGCGCAAGGATGCAAATCCCGTGCATATGGAGGTTTGGGCTCGTGTTCTACACCAGGGGTTTGAACGGTACTTCGCAGTTTATGGAAAGCAGCAAGTCCATTTGTGGCTGCTGACCACCCATCCGGATTTCCGACGACGAGGGGCCGGAACGATGCTTTGCAATTGGGGTCTCGAAAAGGCTACGGAAAAGCACTGGATGTTGACTGTCGTTGGCAGTCAAATGGGCAGGTCATTATATGAGCACCTAGGCTATGGACTTGTGGGCACTCTCAAAATCCAAGCTGATGGAGAAGAAGAAATTCTTTATGAGTATTGCTTGGAGAAAAAGACGACTGGATCCGATGCACTACCGCTAGGAATGCGTGTGATGGCTAGATTCTTTCGCTTTTTCCAACGCGCCTAAATTGTACTTAATATTATGGAAACGCTCCGATGGTTGTTTGAATGACTCATCGCCCGCTCTCTATACTGTAATTGAAAACAAACTTCTCCACGATTTTATATATCTGAGTTGTGCAGTATCTGCTTGAAGTTGAAGACTTTTGGAATTGTGATGTTCACACCTAATTTGGTGGAGGCGCAATCATGATGACAGCGCAACGGATAGAAACCAGCGAATTGCGCAGTTCAACTATTTATCATGACTTATATGACAAAGTACTGTGGAAGGCCGAGGGCAGATCCAAAGCGTCCCTCTTCTGGCACCGCCGCACCGGAGTGATCTCTGTCTGGAATCTTGCCAATTGATGCTGCTGCACACTCCTCGTATGACCCTTTGGGAAATCGGGCTCCTAGAAACTTTCTAGCGCTTCTATAAGAGGATGGGGTTCGGCCCCTTACGCTTTCTTTCGTTCTATTTATTTTTGAAACCGATTTCCATTTAGGGTAGTCGGGTATGAAATGTACGTGTCAAAATAAGGCTGACTCTCTGGCATTCCATTTTTCAAGGCCTGCAAGCGAGACTCTAAAGCCTAGCAGTCCACTAATTAAGCGAAGAAAAGCAGCCGGCAAAGCCCTAGGATTTGCTGAAAGAAGTCATTGTGACAGTTATGGTGATAACATCACCGGTATCCTTTTGGGTAATCGGGAATGCTAGAATGGTGAAAAGGTAGCTCAGAGTAGAATTTGCAATGGCTATAAAGGACGAGTGCCTTCCAGCTAAGCAGACATCTTGCAAGCAACAATAATCAACATGAAGCATGCAACGAAGATAATGTCCAAGGATCGCAAATCAAATAATCGATCACGTGAGAGCACACTCCCTATGTTGCTGCCAGATTTGGGTGGCAGGGACGGGTACGTAACAAAAGTTTCTCTGATTTCAAAGCCTCACTGACTCTTGAGACAGACACCGGGGGCTTCACAAGCAGGACGATTCTAGCGATATCGATCAAGCACTCGCAGGAATTGGCGTTGGGATTTCAGAACTTGACCTCAGCCGTCCAGCTATACCTGACAGACTGGAGTGCACTGGGAAGAAATCTCAACTTAATTGTGGCTCCCATTACACACTCGATGAGATTCGCGAGGCCACTTCAAAATTGTCTGGAATCAGCTTGCTGGAGCGCTACCTGGGCGAAAAGAATGCTCTGAATGTGTCTACTCAAGAGCGACTCATACAAACCACACTGTGAAGGTTGGCATGCAGTTTTTGTACTCTAGATTGGCACATCTGAGTCGCAGTCCCCTTTGCATCTTGGCTCTTGAGGGATTAAACTTCATATGCAACAGCTGTATTATGTATCTATGCACATTTCATTTCTGTGGGAAACGTGGCTGCTAGAATTGGTTTTCATCGTAGCTAGGTAGAGAGGAGACGGCGCTAGCTTGGGTATTATTGTTTAGCCGCAGAGAGTCTTCATCGCGCAATTCAAACTTAAATTTAGACTTAGGCTTCAGTCAAGATGTGATAGAATATGGTACGTGAGTAACCTAAATGAGAGGTTTCTACCTTGTGCCTTCGTTATTTTATATCATGCTTTTTTTTCATAGTTATGTCTAAAGATTGTAATACATACTAGACAGTGCAAGTTGCTCCGATGGACTAAACACCTGAACATGGATATAGAGAGAAATAATAGTAGCTAATATGCACGGGAGCGTATTCCTAACTTCACCCTGTCAGTGCAACTATTCAGCGGTCCGCGAGGCAAGAGCTACGCAGTCTAAAGAACTTTGCTAACGAGTACGAGGCAGACCGACAGCATGTCCTGACGAACAACTTTGAAGGTGGAAAAAAACTTTGAGCTTATCCAGTGATATCTGGCTCACAATCATAGCTGAAGTGTCAGGACTCAGTTTGGGATATGCTGCTCAACGGGTACCCACGGGTACCCGTTGATGTATATAGACCCGTCCCGCGGGACTTACGGGTACCTGTGGGTTTTACCCAAGATTATAAACCTGACCCGTGGGTTGTTACGAGTTCTTACAAGTCTATCTTAAAAGGTCACGTGTACACATATATATGTATTTTGGTGTTTTTATATAACTTCATTTATATTAGTATAAAGATTAGTATAAGAATAATATAGAATTATATACAACCCTGTGTGGATCTCCGTTTGAAGTTTTACTGTCCAGGTCACTCATGCGTAAGATTGCTATTAAAGCAGCAACAAGGCCCAGAGACATCGGATTCATGGAGCACTGCTATGGATACTGTTCAGTGCCTCGCTAAAGCAGTTTTATCTAGGAGCAACATACGGCGATTGGGGGAACCAACCATTAGGAACTGGAAAGTATAGCAAAGATTCTCCTATGCTTTTATTCTAGACATCAAAGGTTCACAATGCAAATTATAATTGAATTCTGTATACTAACATTCATAAAATTTGGAAAAAGGAACATCGTTACATACAAATGTAAATTTAAGTCTCACAACAAAGTGTATATGAATATGAACATGTTTATATTGCAAATATATACAAAGAATTAATCAGTTGCTACAGAGGGAAACAACCAACCGAGAACCTAAATTTTGCTTTCCAACTCGTCTGATACCTCCATCCACATTCCGTCCCTCCCAAAGCAAGGACTCTCTCCACATCTCTAGCCTGCCAACTCTGCCTTCTCTTCATCACATTGACAGTACCAAGGAAGCTACTTCTTACTCGGCAACATAGCCACCACAAGTAAAGCTTTGGGTGCTGTAGAACCATGAGTCGCTCACATGTGTAGCTGTATCGATCCAATCCGACGCGGTACCAGTGCAGCCTGCACCAGTATAAAATTGGCACCAAACTAGCGACAATTGAATTAGTATATTACTCTCGAGTTTCTATCTCTTAGAGATGAGGATAAGAAGCATACCATTGGATGTGAACCAGCCATTGCCGAAGGAGAAAGGCCACGCGTTGCATGCACCACCGTGGGAGGGACCATTTGCCTGAGCGTTAACAACTGCAGTCTGGCATGTGCCTTGGTTTCTATAGTGCTATTAGCTTGCTCTCTAAAACATTATTATTCGCAATAGAAAGCAGAAAACTTACGGTCCGCCACCGCTGCAAGCTTCAACAATGGGAGTTTGAACGGTGCTGGGAGAGAAAGTGCGTACAGTCTCATCCAAAATCTCCCAGGTGATGTCGATATGACCTGCATTACACGCATTCGATGACAACTGACTGAGTGCGCTGTAACTGAAGTCTAGCCCTGGAGCACCGTTTGCATCCCAGTTGCTGTTCGTGTCCGAGCCGGTACCGCAGCGAGCACAACCGTCCCCGATGAAGAAAGGTAAGTTGGAAGCTACTCCGTTGACGGACACAACGACCTTCTTTCCACAGTACAAGGACATGTCCTGGCCGAGTTGACTAGCATTCATAGCGACAACATAATCTGAATTGATCTGGTTTAATGTTGTCGCAGTTTGCCAACCACACTCGACGCCGCCTGAGTTGATGTTGGCAAAGTTGTTGCCGCAGCCATTAAGGTTCTGGACATCGTAGTAGTAGGTACCGAAACCTTCTCCACTGTAGATGACTTGCTGAGCAGAAGCCCGCAGGACGAATAACAGGCCGGCTGAAGCAACAGTTTGAGCCTTCATGATGTCTGGTTGCCAAATTCTTGAGCGAAGTGAAGATCTGTCTTGTCTGGATTGAGGATGAAGACAAAAAAAAAGAAACACTGGAGAGAGAATAGAGTAGGTTTATATCTGAGGAAGATAGCCATGAGGAAGAAGATGTTACGTTGCTACTTCAATGGCCGTGGCCTAGCATATCAGGACTATGACACATAATACAGACCTCCTTCCTAAACAAAACAGTATTGACATGGGTAACAACACGAGGCATTTGGATGTATTCATTCAGACCTGCTCTATTAGTACTATTGGTCCCATTAAAATATAGAGAATTTATAGTGCCTATACAGCATTGTACAGTACATCCAAACCCTATACAATAAAGCTAAGACTTTGAATACTGTTCCTTTTCCGTATAGTTAATCTCTACACAAGGATTTGGTTGAGAGACGCAATACTGTTAATTGGAAGTTGTGATGGCTTTTCGAAAACTTCCTATCGTTAAAAACATAACTTTGGCGCGGAGAAAGAATTTTCGTAGGATTGAGTGATTTGTGATTATCGAAAGAGATGCTGACTTTAATCCTCTCCGCTGATAACCTCAGGCTCTCGCGGCTTATTAGAAGCCTGAACGTGCACATTTGAGAAGTTAGGATCCGCTGGTATGTTGTGACTTAACTGATGTTTGTTCGCTTATGTTGAGCGGCACAGCTAGAAGGATCAGAACAGGGGCTATTGGTATGGATGACTTTAGGCGAGCCGTGCACGTTCACCTTGACGCAGGCACATTATTGCGTGACGACGGGAAGGCCGAAATTTAAAGATTCAGCCATGCTTCCCCTCCTGAATGATTGCTAGCGCTCATGCTTTAGGTATAGGTGCGGGTAGGAGTCTGGGGTGCCTAGCCAGTGAGAAACAAGCTTTAAGCTAACCGAGGACGAGTTCTATTACAAAAATCCTTCTGCTTTGTAAGAAGGCTAACTGGACATTTGAACCACTTAGAAAGCATGCCTCACCGAATACTAGGGCAGTGGAGACCGCTAGAAATTATTTGGGAGAGTGTGAGTATTAGAAACAGTCGGCTCCTGAGGTAGAGACAGCCTTACAGGGTTTCATCCGGCACTGTGAAGCCGTGGGGTGATTTTACGGCCGGAAATCCTCAAAGTCAGCACCCAAAGAAATACCCGAGCAGACTGAGATCCAAGTGCTTACTTGTTAGGAACGTAGCTCCGTAGTAACGTAAACTCGAAATTATACTTCGTATGCCACCAAATTAGCAATACAGAAGATACGAAATGATATGAAATGAATAGAAACAAAGCAAACTAAGACGGTCGCGTTAGAGACAATCAAGCGCAAGAAAAGATCCGGTAGGAACCCCCGACTTCAGCAAGATATTAACTTGTCGTTGAAACCAGGGGTCCAAAAGTAAAAACTATTGATTTCCCACTTGAATGAAGGATTCTCCAAGTCTAGTGAACGCTTATCTAATTGGAAATTCGATTGAGTCCGGTCGTCGGAACACTTTATAACACTTAAATCACTACCACCAGCTACTATGAATAGTGATCATAAATTAATTCAAAAAGTGCGTTCATCATGGCCATATCTTTTTTAAGACTACATCCCCGACTTAAATTATATTTTCAATTGGTACAATTTTCAAGCAAATACAGAAAGCGCTTTAAATTATGATGTGCAATTTTAATGAGTTATACTTTAAAACTTAAAGAAATCATTACCGTCCTTGTGGTGTGTTTCTTATAAGATACACGTGGCAAACCTCAGGCCTCAGCCGCCATCTATAGTACTCACATCCCTGCCCCAGCCTGGAGCCTGTAACGCGCAAACCGATTCAATATCTTCTTAATCAATAATCTCAACACCATGGCAAAGCTAACGTTAACAACGATGGCCTTAAAATGCACTTTGGCCTCCGAAAATATTCAGCGACTTTCGACAGGCGCCGAGTCAGTGATACCCCGCAACCAAACAAATTCTCTTGTGCGCTTAGCATAATTCCCTAACCCTGGATGATGTTGTCAGCGCATCATCAAATAGATTTTGAACACCAGAGCTCCAAACAAAATAAAATATTGACGCTATATATGTTGAAATACTTAAAGAAGGACGATAGCACAGCTAGTTTTTTGGGGTTTAGACAAGATGTGTAGAACAAGCTGCGATTCCGACGTACATGACCTCATGATTTGTTGCCATCTAAAAGATAATTGGGAAACAAATCTAAATAACTGATGTAGCTGATAACTTTGTAGACAATCTTTTATATCGTGAAGGTGTTATTCTGAAAAACAGACTCCTAACAGCATTTTAAAGATTTGAATGTCCTTGAGAAAAGAGCCTAGAACAAGGAGTAGCGAGAGCTGATACACATTGAAATATGTCGTATTCGTACTCGTAATCGCCTAAAGGCAAAAGCCTTTTTATTCTTACCCGCTTCTAATAATTGTCAAAAGATACAATGAATTTATTTTAGGAAGACAGAGCAGTAAGTTTAGGGGGACAGACGAAAGGCGAAGGAACCTCTTGAAACATTATTGAACTAGCTAACAAGCCCACGAGTTTCGACAACGTAATTCCAAAGTCTCTCCGGCAAGTTCCAAGAGGAGCCAGTTCCAAGGCGGGTAACTTGCCACAAAAGAGGCATCGGCAGTACGAACCAATTTTCCAACATCCAGAAAAACATGCCATAGCTATGTCTCAAATTAATACATTTCCTGAAGGATACGGCCAGCGATTTGGCTAGGGTAAAGCACTGACACTTGCTCTTCCCTCCCCAACCAAAATAGAGAAGTTCTAAATAGTTTCCTAGCTCAGTCTGCTTAGTATACGCTTCCTCATAATATATAAATAAGTCTATACGATCAATATTTAGTCGTTAAAGAAGAGTATGCTCGCTTGACAAATTATGTTACTTTCTTCGCTTCACATTTGCACTTCTTCCGTCCGAATCCGACTCATCCGAATCCAAGTCATCCAAATCCGAATAATCGGACTCATCAAATTTCCTTTTACTCTGACTCTTTTGCGCAACCCTATCTTCCCTAGTGACATTCACAGGAACATGCGCCAACAGCAATGGCGATGCATCTTGGGGTTCGCTCAACAAAAATTCTATCCCTTCCTCACTTGGCAGATTCACGCCATCACTTTCTGAATCCTCCGAGCTTGAGTATTCCCATCCAAATTCAGGTGGTTTGCCGTCGCTATCTGGCCAGTTCATTTTGCACCACTCAACCCATCTATTATCCATTGATACCGGTGTCCACGGCCTATATACCCCGAAAACCTCGGAAGCGGGCGCTTTTATATCGTCTTTTCGGCTCTCGTCATAGTCTCCAATGATCTTGTCGAGGTATTCGACTAGTGCTGTTATCGAAGGTCGTTCTCGAGCGTCGTCGGCCAGACAGTTGAGAATGGTATCCATGAGCTTCTTACTGTATGGCATCATTTCTCCATAATTTTCCGTTATGACTTCAAAGAAAGCACATCCCATGGTTTGGTAATTGTTACCCTGACCCTCAAATGGGCCTGGGATATTTCCCTCCCGAGGGTACCAGAAGAGAGCGCTTCGTGTTTGGTCTACTTCCTTTGCTGTCATAAGTGAGTGTAGAATGGCGCCTATGGACCAAACTTGGACTTTGGAGGGTTCTCCGAGAGACCGGGGATGCTTTTCGGGAGAGTCTTGTTCCTAGATTTTCGGTTTGGTTAAAAATTCGATCGCGGATCAGGTGAAGAGCATACCGGAGATTGCCAAGCAGGTGTCCCTTTCCATCTCGCAAATTCCCACCATTTATCTTCTGGAAGACCTGCCCAATATGACAGTGCCTCACCGAAATCCGCCAACTTTATAGGTGTAAGGACATTGTGCTCATCAAAACATTCTCCAACAAGGGCTATAAATGTCAGCAAAGCCAAGACATAATAGAGCCATTGAATCATACCATTCTCAGGTTTTATATCTAGATGTGCAATAGGTACCCAATTCGCCTCTGGGTTTGCTAGGTCTTCACTACCTTGGTCCATCGCTAATACCCCCCGAGCCAAGCAGTGAAATACCCTCCATAAATGCTCCTCTGGTGTAAACTTCCCTTCTTGCTCTCTCAACTCTTCCGCCTGTTCAACTACCGAGTAAAGATCCTGGTTGCCGCAATACTCCAAGTAGACCCTAGCAACCTCCCGATCCCGATCCCAAACTCCCGTTATGGGATGATATGGCAATGGATCTCGATCCATCATTGTGCCCGTTCCTCCGTCCGTATGATACCCTTTATATAATTTGATAATATGTGGAGATTTGATTGCATTCAAACGATGCATGTATCTCGACTCTTTTTCTAGATCCTTGCGCTGGCTCGTACCTGCAACTTGTTTGACAACCATATCCTTGGGCATGTCATCACTACCTCTATAGCTAAACTTTCCTACTATGCCATACCCGCCACCCCCAAGGACTCCCAGAGGTTTCCAAGCTGTTTTTTCAAAGCCGGCCCATGCGTAGGAATTAGCAAGCCATATCTTTTGGTGTGCTGCTTCCGGTGCTTTGTCGTCGGGGAAATTAGACGAGGCTCCAATATAAAGGTATGGAGTTGCCATTGTATAAATATTCAATAGCAGGCAATCATCCACTGCGCAGTCGCATTGTCTCCAGGTTCTTGCGAGGTGGAAATAAATGATTCAATCCCTGATTTGAACTGAAAGCTTTACGAGTTGAGCTCGTTCAGCATTGTATGAATTCTTTGTTTGCGACTTCCTTTGAAGCAAGCATTCAGGAGTATATTGCAACTGCTTTGGTAACTAGTGTCAAAGAGAAGAGCATGTGGCAATAATTGTCTTTGTATTACCAAATTATCTCTCCACTATCAATCAGAATAATAGAGATACTTGACTGTAGCCTTAGACAGTAACCACTGGAGAAGTCCTTGAAATATCTTTTCAGCTTCTCAGCTTCCAGATTAAATCAAACCCCAGCTCCAGATTCAAGATCGCACTTGGATGTGACAAGAAATAGTCTAAGAATATGTTTAATAAGTAATATTGCAAAAGGTTGAAAGGAAGATTGATGCTTACATGCCTCTGCAATTGTCATGTTTCAGAATCCAACTCCATTACATTATCTACTTGAAATATGATGCGAGCACACTGTACTCCTCAATGTTTACCTGGTTGCTATGACCCCATGTAAGATCTCATATAATTTCTCTCCCCCAACAATTCACTCCATATAATGTCAACCCTCCCTAAGCCCACAATGCACCCATCCTCGACAGTCACAACAGCTAGCTCTTCCCGGCTTCCCGTCTCTCAGCGCTTAACTCGGGATCCAACCGAACCATAATAGTCATTAAACTCCCCCTTTCAGGCCCGAATATACCACTACTCCTCACCTCACTACTCCCACTGCTCTCCCTTGTCAAATCTCTTTCGCCGACCTCCCTGCCAAATCTACTTCCCAAATCCTTCGGGCTCCTCTCACTCCACGTCGACGACCTCCCACCTCTACTCTCACTCCCACTCACTATGCTCCTCCTAAAGCTATTCTTCCACACTATGCCCTCCACTACCTCGCCTACCTCCCCCGCATTCAAACTCCTCGTTAAACCGGGCAGGATATTAAACTGCTTAGGGCTCCACAACTCCGCCGCGCCAGGATACGCCAACATCGGCTCAGAACTCGATACGCTTGTCGTAGTGCTTCCGTCTGGCAGCAGGGCGCCAGCCATTTGTGCCTCACTTCCATGCCAGCTCGACACTTCGACGTTTCTCTGTAACCCCACCTCATCATCATTCCCATCAAAGCCCCAGCCCTCCATATTCAAAACCTGATTCCCGCTCCCATCCCTTCTAAACACCGGAGAACGCACCTGAACCCCCATCCCTCCATCTTTTTCCCCAATCATATAAATACCAGGACTTCCTTCTCCCCTCCCCAAATCCAATTGTCGGGCAACCTTTGACCTAGCCCTCTTCTGGCGTCTCCGGCGCAGGATGAAGAACGAAGAGAGGATGACGGAAAACACCCACGCCACAACTGCCACCGCAATTCCTACTTTAGCCCCCGTACTCAACGTCTCGGTTTTGGTTAAGATGATGGGCGTTTGCGTGGTGGAGGACGATGCATCAGCAGACGAGACTGTCATTTTGGCTTGGTAGGCTGCGGGGGTAGCTATCGCTGATGCAGAGGACTCGCGGACACTGCCTATTTGGTCCGTATAAGCAGCCATTGATGAGGTAGAGCTCTGAACCTTGCTCGAGATAGATGCCATCAAAGTCGTAGAACTAGTATTCGTGCTTTGGGTTGATGTAGTCAAAGTCGAGCTACTCCTGTTCTCCAACAAATCGCACACCCTCTCAAAGACCTTTTTCGCAACTATACATCACCCACATGTATTAACCCCTAGCTTCTTCCTCCCCACAGGAAGTCATTGGGAGGTGGGATAGGCATAAACATACCAACAGCCAACGGGATCAAACAATCGTTAAGCAAACACTCCCCAGCATCAGTAGAAAACTCAATCCTCGTCCCAACGATCTTATCCTCCTGCAGACACATACATGTGAAATTTCCCAGCGCACACCCAACCTCCATCGTCGCATTGCTTACACACTCATCCGCGCACCCCGGAATCAAAGCGATCTGACTCTGGACCGCTAAGCTGAACAACTGAGGAGAAACTGTTGCTTGGCCATATACCGTTGTGGTGAAAATTGATGTTGGAATTAACAATATAACAGAGGTAGCAGAAAGGAAGGAAAGGTAGCCAGCTTGAGACCAGCGAACTGAAAATAAAACCATCGTAACAACCGCCAGCAGTCATTAGAACGACGATGACGAGAAAGGAGGAAACAACGAAGAATGAGAGCGAGGAAGAAAGTAAGAATGATCGGTAGATCTACCATACATCGCATCTCCCGAGCCAGAGATAGCAAATCATCTCAATCGCTATCAAGCCATAAGACTCCCACTTCCGTCTCCTCCTAGCTTCTCTTTCAATTGGTTGATTCCTCTTCTCCCCTTTTCCCTCGTCCACAACCCTCCATCCGAAAGCCTCCCGCTCAACGAACAGGTCCCCCAGCCATTCCTACACATAGATCCTCACGCTCGTACCTTACTTGTCATACCGATCTTTTCAAGAATCGGCTCGTCAAGTCAAACGATACTGAAACCGACTTTCTGCCGCCGACGTTTCAAAGACGACACGCAAGCCAATTGTTTGTCAACCGGAGTTAATCTCAAAAGAAGCTTGAGAACCATTCCATCGAGGTATCTCCGAAAGCATCCTAGAACTCGATCGAGAGTCGATGGCCATCTTCATTCCAGGATGAAGGGTTTTTGGGTGAAGGGATCCTTGATCAGTTATGAAAAATAGGGTAAGCGAGAAGTTTAGTACACGTAATTGAACATCTGAGTAGATCACTCATAAGAAAAATAAGTGCAAACGTAACCTACTTGTCAAAAAGTAATCAAATAATTTGGTGACTACCTACAATAGCATTTTATCTCACTCCTCGAAGCTAGAGCATCATCGAATCACCATCTAGCATTGAAAATCATCACTTCAAAGGCGCCTTTCATTGTTTCTACGCTCTATGTGTCTCTTTTGTGGAACTGTAGAGACCCCGCAGTCATCATACTTCCTTCGCAATCATCAACGCCATGTCATATGTACACGAAGAACTGCATATCCCCCAAACCCCAAACGCCACTATGCAATGATTCGAAATACTCCAAGAGAACGACCACCAAATGTACGTATGCATCGCTCCATTCAGCCCAAAGCAAACTTCCCCCGGAGGACAACGCCCGACGAACACTGAAGTGGGCACGATGAAGCATTAGGATCGTCGAAAAAAACAGGGAATATAAGGAAGAAGCATGCAGATTAGCCATCGGTAAATGCAATCAATGCCTCTGTGCTGATTTTGTCAAAATGGCAGGTAAGCACAAGAGAGATGAGGACGCCTTCTAATCGCATCCCGAGCTCCCAATCATAATCATTAGGTTCGTATATTAAATGTCGTTGCCAACAAAAAACCGCAACGATATCTATGACTCGAAGTTGGGTATTGGAAAGCAAAGTAGGTAGGTGCTATGATTGGGCTGCTCTAGGCAACCACAAGGCGATAAAGAAATTATGAGGTATGAAGAGGACTGAAACTGTACGTAGACAGCAAGGTTGGGATGACGCATCGAACAAGTATGGAAGGTTAGATTTGCCCTTTGATGTCGACTTTCCCAAAGGCTGTGGCTTTGTAAGTCTCAAAGAGTCCTGCGACTTTGCCAGTAAGGAATCGCAAGCCGTCTGGCTTCTCCTCGAGAAAGGTTTGGCCATTGTGGTCACATATAAATTGGGCAGCATCGCCATCAGATTCGAAACCAAGCTCTTCGGTAATGAATCGAAGTTTAACATCTGGCTTGTAACTAGAGAATGTTAGCTGTGGTTTGAGGAGGCGGAAATGGGAAACTCACGCTTTGCAAATATTACAAAGTGCTGCCAGACGTTCCCTCTCGACAAACATATCCATAAGATATGCGCCCATGTTGGGGGTGTCGAGGTAGAGCCGGAAGAATCTGTGGTAGTTGCCCAATGCCAAGGCTGACCGGACACTCAACGCATGCTTGATGGCTTTCTCTTCTTTTTCTGCTGTGGTTAGTTCCGCCAAGACATCATTCAAGGCGGTACGGTTAGACGTGTGAATGAAATACAAGATACGATACGCCTTGAACTCCATTGGATTTCCTCCCAAGTGCTGCGCATAAAGGGCACGAAGCTGGGTCTGACACTGATTATACTCACCAAGATCACCCTTCTCCAGGGCGATCCGGGCATGGATTTCATAGACGGTAACGGTGAAATCATTCTTGATATGCTGAACAGTCAGATCTTGCCGCATAGATTTGAATTGATCACAGATGTAATTGTAATTGGCGTCCTTCTTCCACTTCTTCTTCAACAGGTCGAGGGTCTGTCTCAAAATCGGCTCTGGTCGGACTTGCGAGGGGATTGGTGCCGCCGTGAGACGTAAATAGCGCTTTTCCAACGTCGAACACGTCCCAACGACCGGGCCTCGTGATGGTTCAGGCGTGGGCGATCGCCGATAGGTGCTTACTGCGCCAAACTTTTTCGCTCGTTTTTCCATCTTCTGCGCTAACTTACTAGATTTGTCGTCTTTGATTGGCTGGCGTCCCATTCGATCTTCGAGCGCGCGATTGTTAGTTGTTCGCCAAGGAGGGAGAGAGGAGTTATCATCTGAGTCCATTTCAAGAGATTTTCTCTTCTTTGGTACTGTGCTGGTTGTCACACTGGTGTTGGCCCGAGCATTACCGCCCGAGTGTAGGTCTACAGAGTACTGTTGCCACGATATCGCAGCTTGGGCTGTAGCTCTCTCCTTTCGGATCATCTCTTGTGGAAGGGGGAGACTTTCCCAGTTGATGGAGAAGAGCTCGCCGGCATCAGTGGCAGCAGTGATGGTACTCTTGAGCTTGGCTTCCATTTCCGATTTTGTCACTTCCGCCAGCATGTTTTGTGGCTCAAAGGACCTGCGAACATAGTCACGGACGCCTTGTGGCCATTCAACCTTCTTGCGTGGAGGCTCTGCTGAAGGGGGTGCTGAAGCGGCGGATGGGTACTGTATAGGGGTCGGGTAGGGAGGGGAGGTTATCTGAGGAGCATAGTGAATAGGCGCCGATGCAAAGGAACTTCGGACTTGAACGGGGGTATAGGCTGGGGGGGCTGCAGGCGTGTCAGCGACAGTTCGTGGTATAGGAGAAAGCGAATGGCAGATCTGGCGGTGTGCAGAGTTGAGGTCTCGATCGCACTCACTTTGGAGATAGCCATATTGCCCTTGAGTCCCAGGAGGTGGCGGGACATTTGACCAGGCGGAATTCATCATAGGATACATGGAGATGTGACTTGCAGATCTGGAGTTAGTGACGCGCCTTCAAGAATTTTAATAGCCGCTGAGGTTATAATTGCAGAGTTGTTGGCGTTATGGTAGTATGGTTGTCCAACAGATGGGAAGAAGATGGACAGAAGAAGAATTGTGGAAGAGGCCGGAGGAGGGAATGTCTGGTCGGCTATTTAGCGTCCCACAATATGCACACCGCACCCTGCCGACTACCTGATTCAGCGTGAACATTTCATCACAGACAACAATGCAAGCTAGCGATAAGAGATGCAGCCCGATAACAGGAACGAATACGAATACGAAGAAGGCCGAGCAGAGTACCATCTCAAGTCAAGACATTACTCCCTCCCAACAGCTCCCTCTTCCAACAACCTACCTCTCTTTGATTTCCCACACAATACATGGCAGGACCGAATGTTTCTAAAGAATATCGATCTCACTACTGCGTTAAGGCCTGCCTATCTCCCAGATGAGGTCCTGCTCTTTGTGCAAGACAATGTAGGCTTGTATGAGGGGTATGCCTCTTCCCCTTCCTATGCGCCCCAACGCGGGCAACTGCTTGCAGGACAAGAACCTTTGTTAACACGGCTCCATGCAGGAAATACAAGATCCCAGATCATCAGAATGGGCAGGTCTACCTGACTTCACATCGGATATGCTACGTGGATAATGCATCTCCAAGGAAACATTCCACAGCGATTGATCTAAAGGATGTGGATAGATTTGAGTTCTATGTAGGTGGGCAAGCACCTCTAGCAGGCTATCTCTAACTGCAACGCAGGCAGGCTTCCTCAAATCCTCTTCTAAGATAACTCTCTTTCCGAAACCCCCCAAACGAACCCCGATCCAAAATCGAGTAATCTCCAACCTGAGCACCCCCTCCAGAAGTGCCACGTCCTCGCCACTCTCTCGGGCTGAGACTCCCTTTCACCTCCCTCCTCCGGAGCCATCACCTGCGAGCATAGCGACTTGGATCTGCCCCATCTGCGCTTTCTCAAATCCTGTCCCCTCACATTTCGATCCCACAACCGCCAATGAGCGCACACCCTTGACACCATGCTCTACATGTGGTGTAAAACCCCCATATTCTCTAATTCTAAAGGCAGCGATATCAAATGCAACCAACAGAGCCCCTCCATCTAGCCCAGCCACCATCAACTCCCCGATACCTGTCCGTGGACGAGCCACTACTAATACTACTCGGCCCCAATCCGACATATGGCCAGACCTTCAAAATGACTCGAGTCAATCTGCGCAGCCGAAAAATAACACGTCTGCTTCCTTCCCCTGCCCTCGCTGTACATTTCTAAACCACCCCTCTCTCCGTAATTGCGAGCTCTGCGGCGCCCTTCTGGTTAGCCCCGACCTCCCCAGTGGGCTCAATACTCCCCTCGAGGTCCGAGAAGAGTCCCCAGGGCCTTCTCTCACCGCATTCCCACCCCCCTCCTCGTTAACCACCATCAGCGACCCTGCCACCACAACTATAAAACTCTCCTTTCGCGGCGGCGGCGAAAAACTCTTCCTCGAGCGTCTGAAATCCGCCTGCACACAACGTCAATGGCTAACGCAGTATGCTCCCCCAGCTCCTAATTCCTCAGAAGTCACCTCCGTCGCCGGTTCCCGTGCCAAAACACCACCACCCCCACCTGTGAAAACGGCAGGGATAGCAGGACTAGAGCAGAGGAGGATGGAGGTCAGGAAGAACAACGAGTTGGCAATTGGGACTGCGTTTGAGGATTTGGAATCGTTAATGGCGAGCGCAAAAGAGATTATTGCATTAGCCGAGAGTTTTGCGGCAAGTAATCCTAATAATGCGAATGGTACTTCGGAGACGAATGCCGTAGCGAGTGCGTTGGGATTGGTTACGACGAAAGATATGCTGGGTGGGGGAAGTAATTCTGAGTCGCTGTATATCTCAGAGCTGTCGAGGAATCTGGCCGAGTTCTTGACGGATGATGCGAGGGGGGTTCTAAGAAAAGCGGGAGGGATTATAAGTCTTGTAGACCTATGGGCCATGTTCAACCGATCGAGGAACGGAATCGAGCTCGTGTCTCCCTTGGATTTTGAAAAGGCAGCGCGGCTTTGGGAGAAATTGCGTCTTCCGGTCAGGTTGCGAGAGTTTGGGTCGGGGGTATTGGTGGTTCAAGGGAGTGATAGGACGGATGACAAGACAATTAAGAGCTTGCAAACCTGGTTGGCGGATCTACATAGGACCACGGGTGGCAGCGAGAGGGGGGTAACGTGGGATGTGCAAATGTGGGGAAGGGGTGTCACGGCACAGGATGCTGCAGAGGAGTTTGGATGGAGTATAGGGGTTGCAGAGGAGGAGTTGAGAATGTGTGAGGAGAAGGGGGTGGTGTGTCGGGAAGAGGGGATCGAGGGGGTGAGGTTTTGGGAGAATTGGATTGTGGATGGTGACGAGGGAGATTGGGAAATATTTAAGGTTGGAGGGAAGATGGAAGCCCCACCGGAGCAGGAAATAATGATAAGGGCTTTGAAGGAGGCAGGATGGCTCTAGGTTGGAAGTGTGGGGGCACGAACAAGAGACGAGAACCTGCGGTGGGGAATAAATGTGGTATTTGGTACGTAAATCCTTGATCTCACTTGTAGATGTATGGCAAGGCCTGCGGTTGGACACATGAGTAGATTTTATATTCAACGAGAGCATAGCACGAATTGGAAATATCCACGTTTTAAGGCTAGCTAGACTTGTGATGCCTTTGTGCTCGAGGCCAAGTGTGATATATCAGCTTTGCGTTCTAGTATATTTCCCTTTTCATTCTGTACTGTATTTATTGCTTTACTCTTGTCTTTTTAGGAGAGGTGAGTGTTTAGTCAAACCCGAGAACCTACTTTTCTAGTCGCATACTTTATTTCTCCTCAACAGATCAGATACGAATCCCAGTCAAGATTCGAAATCAAAATAGGACTGGGCTTGCGGTGAAGATGGCGTTGCCGGACCTGATTAGGAATACTCCTACGGCTACAATAGGACCTCAGGACCAAACTACGAGGAGGGCGGTGCCGGATGAGTTGTGGATTTGTTGTCGGGCGAGGAGATTGGGTGGGAATGGGGAACAGAGCGGGGGTGGAGGCATGCGGAAGCATTTTGTTAATGTGAGTGAGGTGACGTGGAGCCGTTGGGGCGAGTGAAATGGGTAAAGCGAAGGAGCTGATGAGAAGGGGTAGTGTGGGCAGACGAATGAGGGGAGGGAAGAGAGGTGTGGGAGGTGTGGGCATGTGGTTTGTGGGGGGTGTGGAAGGTGGAGGAGGGTTGTTTAGGGGGCTGGGAGGTTGGGTGGTGCGGGGTAAATTGGTTTGGTGGCTTAACTGCAGATGGCTGAGTTGAGAGATTTTGATGTTGAGATTCTTTTCGGCTATTCACGTCTTGAAAATCGAGCAGAAATTGCATGGAGAATCATGGACTTATCATGTTTAGGTTGAGAGTTGTCGTTTTATTCTTTGTTGTGGTTTACAATGCTTCTTGTGTTTATTTTAGTTGGAAATTTAAGCGAGGGGCATAACGTCAAACTAGTCGAAAGGTGCAAAATCACTGATGACTATTTCATTTCAGACACTTCCCTTCAATTTTTCTCCAATAACTCCTCTAATTATGTTCTGATAACGCTCACTCATAACCTCTCGTCACAACCTCTCGTCCAATCTCACACGTCAGGAAGCGAAGCCACAATTATGGCTGAAAGCTACAATTCTTCCTCAACTTCCACAACTTCCTCAACTTCCTCAACCACCTTAACCTCTACCTTCACACCTCGTTCCTCTTCTCCATCATCTCCCGGCTCAGCCAAATCAACCGTCTCCGTATCCGCCTCCGTCCAAAGACTCTGCTTCATCTCCTCAGACTCTTCCTCCTCTACTTCTTCTTTCTTGATTTTGACCTCTTCTTCTGTCTTGATCTTGGCAGCTTCTGCGGCGGCAGCGTTGGCTTCTTGTCGTAGTTGCAAGGCTTCATCCCGATGTTCGCGGGCCATGCGACGCTCAAATGCCCATTCGTTTTCGGTTACGAACCAGCCTATAACTATGAGCATTTTCGTCTTCCTTGTTGCCTGCAGATTCATCTGGGAAGTAGGTGTAGAGGGTGCTAAGTTAGGATGGGGAGGTAGGTTTACCAGTCTCGTACATCATCTCATCCCAACCCTTCCCCCGACACTCCTCCCGTCGACATCTCACATTCTTGTTGTATTCCTCGCCTATGTGGAGCAGTACGGGGCATCTCCGCATGGCTTTGGGGTTGTCCGGGATCCTGTTGCTGTTGCTGTTTCCGGGAATGGAAGGGGGGTAGGTGGTGAGAAAGAGGTGGCAGGGTTTGCCGATCAGGTTGGTGTGGCGGCAGACGTAGGTGATTTCCTTTTGGAGACACATTTTCGGGGGTTTGTTTTCTGTTTCTGAGGTGCTGTTACTTGGTTGCAGCTTTGGGAAATCTGGTGGAGGAGATGGTTGATGGTTTGGAGGAGGGGAGAGTGAGTTTATATGGCTGGGGGAGAAAGGGTTCGGGTTCATATGCATTCAAGTTATCCAAAGGAAGCTTTTGCTTTGAGTAGACATTCTTTGAAGTTTCTAGAGTATACATATCTAGTAGACAGGATTGTTTTCTTTATGAGAAGATTTTTTGATGTAGAAAGAGTTAAGAGAAAGAGGAAATAAAATGGAAAGGAACGAGCAAATGATAATGGGAGGACATAAGGAATAGATTCCATGGCTATAAAGAAGTCTAGGGAAGGACATAGGTAAAAGTGAAATTAATGTTTGGATGCCAGCCAAAAATGAAAGTAAACCGGCAATGCAGTAGGAAGCCTCTATGCATTTGCAAACACTGGCATGTCTGTGTTTCCTATAAATATTCACAATAGGCATTTTTCATTAAATCACTCCCTATAATGAAGGATTAAGTTGACTATGCTAAGGGGTACTCTCTAGCAAATAAAAGGGTTTCCTGTTTATTTTTCACTGGGCATTTATCTACCCTAAGCAACTTTTTTTAACCCCTCTCTCATAGCATTCTAGTATTTGACAGCTCTATGCTCATCACTTTCACAAAACTGACAACGTAACTTCCAGTTAACAACGAAAATGTGCTTGAAGGTAGAAACACTCTCAGCCCAACTACCACACTAGGATCGTAATGAAGTACAAAGCAAATCCTAGTTTACTAGAAAAAAAGAAGAGTCAGGAATTTACATAAAATCTGGTATTCAACAATACTTCTCCATGTTCTCTCCTCAACAGGAGTTTGAGCAGGTGGTATTTATATTGTTTCCCCAGTTCCAAAGAATTTTAAAATCTCAACTAAGAGCATGTTTAGAGTCCTTCGTCTCCCTTCCTCTCTGGCTTCAGAGTGAATATCAAATGTTTCATTGTTAAGTGAGAGGGGAAGAACTTCCCTCGAATTCATCTACGGCATGCATGTCATTGTAAGAGAGGATATAAAAGGCTAATCTCTAGAAAATATTCGAGCATAGAAATTCGACAGAAGGTTTTACACACTAAATAGGACAGCGTGGTTAGTTTTGAGATAAGATTTGTGTGTTATTGACAATTATTTGAAGTATGTAAATGATAAACCTTGGGATTGGGATCCTAAGACATTAGATGTAATAAACTGCTCTCGGTGGGCATGGAATGAGCTTTGTTAGTAGGATTAAGGTCTAGCGGGGTAATTTATATCAATTGAGCTCGCCTTGAGGACTTCAGTCATTCCGACCATTCACTCGAACCAGTCAATTTGTATTTGTTCAAGTATTCTAAGATTCAACTTCACGACACTGCTGAAAGAGGTGAAAATATATATACGGTGTACAAATACGATTGAAACGGTATGATTAGTCTATTGCTTCGACGACGATCATGGAAATAACCTTCCTACTATATCAAAGGGCAACGAGAGGTGGATTGAGCACGTAGTTCAATCTTATCTGCAGTGCGCTAGACTTGTTTGGGTTTTAGTAATATAACGTTTATAAACTGACAATGTAAACAGAGATGATAACAACATTTCTTGATCGCCACTCCTTGTGAAGGCAGAGGTGAGCAGAAGAGGAGAAGAGAGGAATACGGAGAAATGTGAATTAAAACCCCACTGGAACTTCAGAGTCTAAAAGAGATATCACTACAGCAAGACCATCAGGAATTCCCTTACTTCTGCGCATGTGGAACGAAAAGAGTATGGCACATACCTCTCTACGTTTACACTCAAAATCCTAACAATATATATACCTTCCTAAGCCCCTCTCAGGATTTCAATTTCAAGACTTCAATCTTAAAAGAACGTACTTTATCTAATTTATCTTTACAACTTCCCATTTTAAATTCACCTCCGAAGCCGAAGAAGCAGAGGGAATTTATCTGTCTCTTTTGTCACTAGGGATATATAAACAGACATGAAGATGAAATATAAATCGTACACCTAGGACATCGCGAAGCGCAAGACCACATTTGTAAATCCCTAGAAGCAAGTTTGGTATAGTGGGTTAACCTTACATATTTACTAGTTAGTATATTTATAGCTGTGGTTACTCTTTAGATGGTGTTGTTAAAACTTAAATCTATGTTTTTAGTTATCAAAAGATTTATATCTGACAACCGAAAGAAAAGAAAATGACAAAAGGGAAGTTTATTCTCTCCGCTGTCTGTTAAAGTGAGAAATAATAACCGCGATGTAAAACACCAAGCAAGAATAAAGTCCCAAAAGATAGCTAAAGTCCCAGGCATAACGTTCGGTTACCTCGTTTGCTTTAAACCAATCTGAGGTATAATAACAATATATGTCATAGTGTTTATATCTACCACCCGACCACACCCCTCTACCACCAACTATTTTCATTCCCATTCATTCACCCCTACAATTCACCCCAAAACAAGGCTAAATAAAGTATAATCAAATCAAGTTCAATCTACTTCACTTCACTTCACTCCCCCCCCCCTCCTTCTACCCCCCAAATACCCTTTCCCTATTTCCCCCTACTCTCCACTCTCTATAAAACAACGA